>VWZZ01002912.1:693328-739048 GCA_013399095.1 Psophia crepitans
AGGCTGAGGGGTGACCTCATCAATGTTTATAAATATGTTAAGGGTGAGTGTCGGGAAGATGGAGTCAGGCTCTTCTCGGCCTCACTAAGCGATAGGACAAGGGGCAACGGGTGCAAATTGGAGCATAGGAGGTTCCGGGTTAACGTAAGGAAAAACTTTTTCACTGTGAGGGTGACAGAGCACTGGAACAGGCTGCCCAGAGAGGTTGTGGAGTCTCCTTCTCTGGAGACATTCAAAACCCGACTGGACGTGTTCCTGAGTGATGTGCTCTAGGTGACCCTGCTTTGGCAGGGGGGGTTGGACTAGATGATCTTTCGAGGTCCCTTCCAACCCTTGTGATTCTGTGATTATAAAAAAAAAAAAAAAAACCCACCCAACTTTTCCTTGTCTTTCCATTCAAAATTCTAGTAATACTTGAGTATTTGCCATCTTTAGACCATTGCTTTCATAATTATTAAGTTTTAGCTTAGTTAGCACAAAGTTTGGTACCCACTGTTCTGTGATGGGCCCTTGTCTTTGCACGATGATGGATTCTTACAGCTGTCGCAGAGGGAGGATGGTATCTCCTAAATTCCAGAAGCTCCCTCCTATATTTACACCTATGTAAGTCAACTAGTCTCCATAGGCAATCGCTGTAGAGAAATAGTCTCCTCTGAATAATAATTCAGAACAGAAGCTTAATTTGAACAAAACCGCCGTTTTAGAAGCCTCTGCCTCTTGGTATTGATTCTACCATCAGCACAGAGACAATTAACCTCGTAACTAAAGCATACAAATTGGATGCCTGTACCTGGCAGTTTGAATATCACATCCTCTCTGCCTCCAACTAAAGTCACCTTACTGGCAAATATGCCTGGGATATAACTATACTGCAGGGCTTGCAGGTCAAATCTGAGTTAATTTTAAACTAGGTATTGCTGTGTAAGCCCTGTGAAAGCTGTATGATGCTTTAATGATCACTCAGGTAGGTCAGCAGCCATGTTCACTGGAGTGAACACAAACACATACTAAGTCAAAAGTACTTATGGTAATAAAAAGTGTATTGTTAAAACAGCAACACCTGAAACTTTAAGGACTTTTTAATTTTTTTCACCTACAGCCACAGCTAAGGAAATAACATCTTGGCAAAAATCAGACAGCTGCTGAAGGCAGGAGACACCACAGCTCCATGATCTAAAGAGATCTTGTAGGCAACAGTTACCAATGAACTAGTGGGAAGGTGGCACCTTTGAGCTGTCTTCAAGAGATGAAAGGCCTCGTTTAAATCCAGTACTTGGCTATGCAGCATCTATAATTTTAAAGTGTGCTTTAAAGATGTTAGAGACTTTCTTCATTCCACCTGATGGGTGAGAGCAGAATCCACCACATAAAATATTATAAAATAGTTTCCCAGACTCTTCAAATTCCCCATTGCTCTCAGTCCTTTGTCTTGTTCTTCTCCTACTGCAACTTCTGGTACATATGGTGAAAAACGACCCACCGTCCCAGACAGACTTGTGTGACATAGCATTTGGACCACACATACACCACCAGTGTAAAGCGAGAATCACATCACAGCCTCCTGCTCTAAGTCTAGTCTTTGCCTTCAAAACTGACTTGTTGCATCGCTCTTAATCACCACCGCAATAAGCTGTGTCTGGGATCTTGATGGCCCTCTCATTCATGGCCTAATTTATCAGCTTCTGGCAGGACATTGTGCCTTCTGTGTGTAAAGCTCTCCTTCCACAATAAGCTACCAGCGACAGTTTACTCAAGAAATCCTGACGGATGAGGCAAGATACACTGCCTTCTTACGTGAAATCGTGTATTGCTGAAATGCTCGGCGTGGCATAGCCACCTCCTCCCTCAGGACAGCAATGTGTTTCTGTGCACCTTTAGGATAATGACCAGGTTGTCCTTCATCAGCATGTGCGAGCAGCCTGCTTTGGGGTGATGAGAGTAAAATGCTGATATAATGGGCATTGAGAAAGCAGGTAGTTAAGAAAGAAGGCAGGCTATGTTTATATTAAACCATAACACTGTCTTTTTGTTTTATAATACAGTTTGGAGAAAAAAGCCAAATCTATACAATTTGGTCAGGCTTTACAGGTGCTGTTCAGTCAATAGGCAAGAAGACACATAATCCACGAAATTAATGGAAATACTTCCAATGAAAAGGAAGAGTTGAGTCAGGCACTAGTGTCCCTACCCCCAGTTCAAAGAAGAAAGCCCTAGAATTTACCCAGAACACGTTTTTAGAGACCTATAAAAGAGAATCTTTTTCTTAAACACACAGTGGAAGGGGAGCAAAATCTCAACTCAAACAATCTGTTTTGAACAACAATATCATGTCTATTATTCTGATCAGAACAAGTGAGGGGAAAAGTATTATCAGACCACAGACAGCTCCTAGATAGGTGAACTCACTTCAGGTCTGAGCAAAATTCACTCTGAGCAAAAGCTAGAGCTGGTCTAATATTACAGGGATGATTAATTGAATAATGTATTCAGTCATACCACCAAAATGTGTCAATATAGTAAATGGACAGTATTCAATCAGCTCCAGTAAACACCAGTTAAAATACTCTGGGAAATTAAGAACTCTTTGCCAGACTGCTATTTAACAGAAAATTATTCACAGACAATTTGACTGGCCTCATACAGATGACTTCTTTCACGCTTAACTTGGAATTAGAGGGAAAAAGATAATGCAGACTACAAAATTTTCTACTCCTCAGTAATCTAAATCAGAAGTTATGTTCTAAATCACAAGCAGAATGATGACATGCTATCAGAAGTCAAAAAATATTGGGAGACATTCATAATAATAACAGATATATATATGTAATTGAAAATTACATATTATTTTGCATATCCTCACGTTTTCCTTCATCCTGACAATTTGCATGCAAATAAGGAATCTTTAAGTGCATTATAATTGCTACACTACCTTCAAAACCAGAGAATTTTAAAGATATATTTATTATTGTGCAGGGAAGGAAATGTTAATATAAACCAAATAATTACTCTATTTGCATAGTTATAAGACTTATTTGTAATAAAATCCTCTTATAAATATAAAGAAAAAACACTGAACACTGCAGAGCTTGACAAGCAAAATACAGAAAATGTCATCAAGAAAAGGTACATTCATAGGTGAAAGACTTTCAGTACATTAGTTTTCAATATCTTTACTACTAATGTCAGAGTAACAGGTCAAGGTTTTAAAATATTCAGCATATGCCATGTTTATTAGGCAGAAAGAAAAGGTAGATTGGAAAAAAATGTCAGAAGTACCTGAACTTCTTGTGCTCCAAAGGATTTTCTTGTGATTACAATTTTTTTAAAGCTGCTGAACCAATGTTTTAATTTAGCAAAGATAAATATAATTTCCTGTGTATGACCTTGAATTTTGCGTCTCAGCCCAGAGGGAATATTTACAACCTGTAAACAGACTCTGATAATGGAAATTCTGACAAATCTCACAATTATGATACTACTTGCCTTTATCTTCCAATTTTCTCCCTTCTCCACCCTCCAAGACTGAAATATCCACAACTGACTAAAATCCTTGTCTGGGGTGCTTATCAGAACATCTCAGACCTTTGCAGCATAAAAAACCACAGGATCACTTCTCATTTACTTTGACTTGGCTTTACCTTAATGTGTATAAAGACAGCTCTATTCCATGCTGAGGCCATTTAGAAAATAACTCGTATTGGCAAAAATTAAGCACAAGATTGACTACTTTTACACGAATGCAGGCATCTCTACATTCTCTGGAGCAGGGTGTCTGCCCAAGCCCCCTTGGAAAGCCCTTGGGGACCTCCAGAGCACATGTATGCACCATCAGGCACCTCCTTGCTGAAAGCTGTTCCCACAAAGACTGCAGAATTCAAAAAGAGCTCTTCTACTTCTTCTGGCTGGCTTTCCTGTCTCATACAGCCACTGCGAAGCAGGATGTTTCTCTTCAAGTGCCTTTCAGAGCCCATACATCCCTCCCTAAGTGCCATGATGACTATGTGGACAAGAAGCTGAAGACAAGCAGTGGTCTACCTTACCCACCAGCGATGCTGTTATCAGGATACACAAAGTCTCCTTCATTGTTTTATGGGAAAATGTTGGAGAAGCAGCACAACTCCTGCTGACAAACCTCAGTAGTCACATTACAATGCTGCAGCAGGGTTTATCTCGGCCTGATAGGGACCATGAAAATGTCCTCATCAGCCATGTTTCCAAAGAGGGGAATTTCATATGTCCCACAACTTCCATGTACCTCATCCAGGTGGTCTCTCTCTTAGTATTGTGAGTGCTCTATCTCTAGCTTCACAGCTCTCAGGCAATCTCTTTTGCTCCTGTCCTTCCTACCATCTTATGAAAACTTAGTGGCACATACCAGGTACAAAGCCTGGTCAGACCATGCAGACGAGACATAGTCTGACTAACTGCCACATCACCTGCACCACAAGCCCTATTCCAGTGCCAAAACTTCCAGATGTCCTCCACTGTCCTCAAAGCACCCACTGCCCTGTGAGAGGTCACCCAGACCAAGTGGGGGACCTCATTGTTGTGCACAGCCATGGTGCCAAGGATCTCCAGAAGCAGCTGACAAACAAAGCAGAAACACCTGCCTGTGAACTATCAGGCACCATTGTGGTAGGATTTCTTCCAACACTTTTCCTTTCACCCCATCCTTATCCCTTCCCTGACTCTTCTTAATCCCTGCTTCGGGCTACACAGTTGCTGTAGATATACCATATCAACCTGGCATGTTTCTCACCTACCTGTAACTACAGGACTGTCAGTCTCTCTTCATTGCCTGGTAAAATTATGGAGAAAATTATGCTGGGAGTTATTGAAAAACACCTTAAGGACAACACAGTCATTGGTCACACCCATCAGGGGTTCATGAAAGGAAGATCCTATTTAACAAATTTCGTTTCCTTTTATGACAAGGTCACCCATCTAGTTGACCAAGGGAAGCCAGCCAATGTCATTTCTTTAGATTTCAGTAAAGCTTTCGATACTGTCTCTCACGGTATCCTTCAAGACAATATGTCCAGCATACAGTTTGACAAAAACAGAATGCAATGGGTGAGCAACTGGCTGAGGGGTTAGGCCCAAAGAGTTATGGTAAATGGAGTTACATCAGGCTGGCAGCCAGTCACTGATGGGGTTCCCCAGGGCTCCATTTTAGGGCCAGTTCTTTTTAATGTTTTCATAAACGACTTGGATGTAGGACTAGGAGGTGTTGTGAGCAAGTTTGTGGATGACACAAAACTGTGAGGAGCTGTTGATTCCATCAAGGGTGGAAGGGCCTTGCAGAGAGATCTGGACAGATTAGAGAACTGGGCAGTCACCAACCACATGAAGTTTAACAAGAGCAAGTGCTGGATTCTGCACCAGGGGCAACCCTGGCCGTACATACAAGCTGGCTGATGAGACACTGGAGACCAGCCATGCTGAAAGGGACTTGAAGGTCTTGGTCAACACCAAGTTGAACATGAGCCAACAGTGTGCTCAGGCTGCCAGGAAGGTCAACCATGTCCTGGGGTGCATCAAGC
Organism: Psophia crepitans; assembly: GCA_013399095.1. NCBI lineage: Eukaryota > Metazoa > Chordata > Aves > Gruiformes > Psophiidae > Psophia > Psophia crepitans. The sequence continues at coordinate 698,872 of VWZZ01002912.1, forward strand.
ACAGCATTGTCAGCTGCTCTAGGGATGCGATTGTCTCACTGCACACTGTGCTGGTGCAGCCTCACCTCGAGTACTGTGTGTGATTTGGGGCACCACAGTACAAAAAGGACATAAAACTATTGGAGAGTGTCCAAAGGAGGGCAACCAAGATGGTGAAGTGTCTAGAGGGGAAGATGTATGAGGAGAAGCTGAAGTGCCTTGGCTTGTTCAGCCTGGAAAAGAGGAGACTGAGGGCAGACCTCATGGCAGTATACAGCTTCCTCAGGAGGGGGAGCGAAGGGGCAGGCGCTGATCTCCTCCCTCTGGTAGGGAGTGGCATGAAGCTGCGAGAGGGGATGGTTAGGTTGGAGATCAGGAAAAGGTTCTTCACCGAGAGGATGGCCAGGTATTGGAACAGGATCCCCAGGGAAGTGGTCAGCGCACTGAGCTTGGCTGAGTTCAAGAAGTGTCTGGACAGCACTCTCAGTCATCTGTTCTGATTGGGCTGGTCCTGTGTGAAGCCAGGAGTTGGACTTGATGATCCTTAGGGGACCTTTCCAACTCGGAATATCCTATCATTTTATGATTCTACCTTGTCCAAAGGAGAAGGAACTCAGGGGCCTATTTTAATGACCAGTTAGTGCCAAGAGAATGCATGTCTACATGGAGGGGAAGAACAACTGTGCAGTCAAGCCATGAGATTCAAGGGGCATGTACAGGTCTGTTCAGCTGTCCTGGGGTATGCATGAGGACTCAGAACCCCCCAGGTGGGGCCAGTCCCTTGTGGGAGGTACTCAGATGGCCACAGGCAGCATGTGGCAGGATCCCATCATCCAGTTTCACCAGATTGCACAGGTTATCACTCTTATGAGGCCTGCTGGGCACACTTTCCAGGCTGATAAGTGAGAACAAGTAAGATGGTGACGCAGTGGGACACACTAAATTCAGCCACTGTTGTGGCTCTGGGTACTTCCCCATGCACACATAGATTCCTTGTCACTTTTTGGTTTTTTACTTTTTTTTTTTTTGAATGTCAGCAGTATTTCTTTTCCATTGCTCAGGCTCCCTCAATACTTTACAATGGGTGGGTGCACGCGGCTGAAAGCAGACAACCTCAGGTTTTCTGTGTTGGGTTTGACTGGGATAGAGCTAATTTTCTCCACAGTAGCTGGTACAGGGCTGTGGTTTGGATTTGTGCTGAAAACAGTGTTGGTAACACAGGGATGTTTTCATTACTGTTGAGCAGGGCCTACACAGAGCCAAGGCCTTTGCTGCTCCTCACACCACCCCATCGGTGAGTAGGCTGGGGGTGCGCAGGGAGTTGGAAGGGGACACAGACAGGACAGCTGACCCCAACTGACCAAAGGGGTATCCCATACCATGTGACATCATGCTCAGCAATAAAAAGCTGGGGGAAGAAGAAGGCAGGGGAGACATTCAGAGTGATGGCTTCGTTGTCTTGTCAAGTAACTGTTTCACATGATGGAGCCCTGCTTACCTGGAGATGGCTGAACACCTGCCTGCCCATGGGAAGTGGTGGATGAGTTCCTTGTTCTGCTTTGTTTGTGTGTGCGGCTCTTGCTTTCCCTATTAAACTGCCTTTATCTCACCCCACAAGTTTTCTCACTTTTACCCTCCTGATTCTCCCCTTCATTCCAGCCAGGGAGTGAGTGAGCAGCTGTGTGGGGCTCAGTTCAGATCTCCACACCACCTTGCACACATCCCCTGTCTTTCCTACAGTTAGAATTAGGCCTGCAATGCATTATTGTCCAGTCTAGACTCACTCCAAATATTGTTTAATCTTGTAGTAGTCAAATATTTTTGAAGGGTGGAGTCATCAAAGGAAATTCCCTTTTTTTCTTCAAAAATGAAAGAAATCCAAATATCTTTGCTGTTGGCCTCAAACTAAGGCACAGTCTTGCCTGACTACCAACTATTATATACATAGCTATAGAACTATTCCCATTGGCGTTAAATGATACAAAATAAGGCAGATAGCAAGGCTAGAGAACAGTTACCTGGTATGTGTGCAGCCTTTACATTGCCTCAATCCTTCTCCATTTCTCACAATATGAACTGCTTCTTCATAAATGTGCTGGAATTAATTAATTTATATTCTCTTCTGTGTTCTGCTACATCTCTAAATTTGGCAAGGATGGCTTGTTCTTTGGGTTAAAATTAAATTGTTATTAAAATTGCCTTTATTTTATCATGTTGTCTTTCATGGAAATTGGGGTTTGTAAACCCAGATCTACCAACTGTTCCTTGTTAAAACTTATTTTAACTGATCATCTTAATTCTTGTGACAAGAACACCATCAGCCTGTGCTTGTTCTTACTTACAATACAGTCCAGCTTCAGTATGGCTGCTACTCATCTTCAGAGAACAGGATACCCGTATCTTGAGTTCTTGTTACCTTCTGGTGAGCAGAAGAATAATTTGGTATTTTGCTATGTTCTTTAGGTCTTAGAATTCACAGTTATTAGGTTATTTATCATTTCAGTATTTGGGGAGTGAATGAAGTAAAATCTTCCCTAGAATCCATCTTCTGCAAATATGTTCTTTTAATGGGAAGTCTTGACTTCCCTGGAAGGCCAAGAGGCCTCGGAGTCTGCTGGCTTGCTGACTCGAACCTGTACAACTCGTTTGTAGTAAGTCTCTTTGGGGAAGTCCTCTCCTGTGTGGCTTCACAAACTGCTAAAACCTTCAAATAATCTGTGAAAGAAGTTCAGCTATTAGAGACTAATTTGGGGAAACCAGTCAGCAAGTGAGCTGACTGAAATGCCTGCCGCATTGCATCAGTCAGAGCTAAGAAGAAGACAAACCTTCCAGCAAGTAAACAGTTCCTAGTATGCCTTTCAAAATCAGAAGGAAAAATTTGTCCCTTCTTCAGTGAGAAAAGACTAAATGCCCTTAAAACAAGCCAAAACCCCCAGCACAAGAAGCATTTTAATTTTTGGTCTGTATGTCTCCTCCAATATGTCGTCACACAACAACATGCTACAGAACATTACAAATTGTGTCCTCTGTCCCCTTCTCTACAATATTCTGCTCTCAGTAGCTGCAGTTCTGCTATGAACATTCTGGCTTAAACTGCTTTTCAAGCTCCAGACTCCTGCTAAAAAAGTAAAATTCAGCGTAGCTATTTGTGTAGATACTTTCTGTAACTGTGATGGAAAAAACCAACCCACCCCAAAACAGAAACCAGCTGTATCCAAGCATGTATAGCAGCATGTATAATTTTCCATAGCCTTGGGCAAGAAATCTATGCATAGAAAAATTCCTAAGGTGTCAGAGTAACCAGAAATGCATTAACAAGTACATAATTAGGGACTGATTACGAAGACTTACCAGATGGATATGAAATTAAAGTTTGGGGGTTTTGTTGATTTTGGGTTTTTATATATTTCCCAAGTAACCTTTATTTAGCTGCAGTCAGCAATTTTATTCTCCCTGCTACCCAGTACAGCCAAGAAGTGACTTAACAGTTGATGCTGGAATTCCACTCACACTTTCTTCCTAATTTGATTCAAAATGCTTCATACCCTTTGTTCACTAGATTGTCAAAAGGTTAAAAATAAATCAGTAAATAAGCAGGAGTATTTTTCATTTAGAAGCAGTTGTAGAAGGTATTGCCTTTCTCAGCAATTTTTACATTAGAAACAAGTAGTTTTCTTTCAAACAGTTTTTGTTGAGAAAAAAAATGAGTACTTTGTACATTGTCTCACATGTCCAGAAAAGTTACATTACCGAAACACTATATTTAGAAGTCTAGGTATATAAATGTGAAGAAATTCACTGTCCAAACACCCTCATTTACACACAGCGCAAATTTCTTTTGCAGCCACATACAGCAAACAGTGCCCGTACTGAAATATTTGTGCTACCTGTGACATCTGAGTACAGAAGTTTAGACTGAGTTGATTAGATTGGTAAGTGAGAAGGAAAAGCCAAAGCTGCTATCAACCTGGAGACTGAAAGAGTCTCGGTTTCATCACAAGGCAGGTTTATCATTAATAACCTGTAAGGCATGCAGGGATAAAGTTTTCTATTAACAAAGCAAGTGCTTGTGTAAAGCTAAACAGAAGCAGTGCAAGATTTCCAAAATGTCTTTTTTGCTGTGCCATAAACCAGTCCAAGCAGAGCAACTTCTGGAGATATCTATTCCGTTCATTGCTGCCACACTGAGATCGCAAGTGAGAGTGACAATGGATGCTTCAAAAATTACGAACATCTCACCACTAAATAATGAGTACATTTAACATAACTCTCTAAGCAGCTGTCAAACGATATCAGCTTTTGGTCATTACTGCTAGAGCTGAATCACTGCACTGGAGTCAAAACCTCCAGGTTTGAATTATCGATTCCCTAGCCTCTCCAATCCTTCCAAATGTCCACTCACATGTCAGCTGTAAGTGCTCTTGGTTTATGAGGGAGCTGTGATTAACATGTGCAATGTGCAAAAAATATTTGCCACGAAAAACCCATCTATACACAAGAATGCACTGAACTCACAGCAGCGCTGTGAATATCATCTCAGCGACGACTTCTATGCCACCAGATCTTGTGTCTCAGAAATACCGAGATCCTCAATAGCTCTACTTAGTCCTCACCCTGCATCCCCAAAACAAAGATACAGATAAAAGAGGACTTCATACGTGAACAAAGAGAAAGAGAGAGAGAAAAGAAATTTCTGGTGTGCTTGCTAAGTAAGTTGTCTGACAGGGAACAAGGAGAGTTATAATGCACATATGTACTATTGTGGGAAAACCTATTTGGGTCTATTACAATAAAGAAACAGATGAAGAACAGTCCATCTGTGCACAAATATGACCCCTGCAATGCTGCCAACATCAGAGTGATCTGCCAAATGATACCATCTGTACAAATGGAAATTCTTCTATGGGCAGATTGAGCTCACGTGCAGATTTAGTAAAACTCTTAAAGGAGTACTGTATCCAGAGGCACTGTCCGCTTTGGAGGTGAAGGAAACATTATCTGCTAATTCCTGTTCTGCTGCATGGCCCATTGAGGCTCTGAAGGACATGGTCTTTCACAGACTAGGGGGAAAAGGGGGTGGTGATGTGAACTTCCCCATCTCTTGGAATCCCTGAGCAGAACAAGTGCATCTTGCTCTCTCTTCCAGACAGTGAGAACTAGCTCCTTCCCTTGCACTGCTCTAGGATTCCTCCTTTTCACCTCAATGAGGGCAGCTGGAAGACTCTGCTTCAGGGCTGCACTGTCACTGAATTGAAACACCTTATGGGGCAGTGATTTGGGATTCCTGACTTTGAGCGGAGAAATTTGTCGCGCAGAGCTCCTAACCTGCAGAGAAGGAACCTGACCCCTTAGCGCAGTACTTCAAGTGATTTCTGACTGTGACCCCATTTCTGTGTGGCCCGTCATCCCAAAGAGTAACATGCATGGTTGAATATAGAGGATTTTAACCTCTTCTTTGAGAACAACCACCCTAGAAGGAGAACTGTGGGGACATCTGTATGAGCCTGACTTAAAGCAAAGAGTTAAAAGCAGTTGTGAAAGTTTTTACCTGCTGCTGAGTCCCCTTGGCAATTTCTCTGGGTTTACAATCAGGTTCTAAAACACTCATCTGTCCCCTGTTGCTTTGTAAAAGCCCAGCACACAAAAGGAGAGACTAAATAATTGACTTTGTAGGGAAAACAAATCTAACTATGCACAAAGCACCACTAAGAGAGCATAGTCAAATTAAAAGAGACAGACACATTTCACAGAATCACAGAATCACAAGGGTTGGAAGGGACCTCGAAAGATCATCTATTCCAACCCCCCCCTCTCCCCATTTCTTTCCTTTAATCCTCTTTCTGTAAGACATTTTAGGTGCTGCTTATAACAACAAGCAGTAATAAAATCAGAAATAATTTATGTTGATGGTATCCCTGGAAAAATATGCAGAACATGTACTTCTCTCATGATAGACCCGTAAGCACTTTCATTCAGTACTATTTCCACAGAAAAAAGTTGGATACTTTACCAAGAAGGATGCTGTCTTTGTGTATATTTTTTCTGGACTCCTCTCTAACTTAAGGAAAAATCTTCATTTTTCTTATCTAGAAGCAAAAAACTGGCAACCCTTATTTGCAGGCCTCGTCTGAGGTCAGGCCAAGTATTCACAAGCATTGATTGATAAACCCAATTCCAAAACTGGGTTTAGTCTGCCGTGATGTGCACTGAAGTGATCAGCTTGAGGTGTCAAAGTCCTGGGACAGAAGTCATAACGCTGGGGCGGGTACAGACGTTGCAGAGGTAGGTATCTGGTGCAACAGGACTGTCTTAGACCCCGTGCTTTGCCAGGCGCTGCGTGCCCTGTGCAGTGCAAATGAAAGACAAGCCCCTCTCTCCAAACTCAGAGCTCCAGCTTTCCCCTTCCCAAACCAAAGCAGCTTGCTGTTTGTCCCCTTGGAAAACACAGCTACTGTAGGACACGGCCTCACCCTTTCACGTAAATAGATCACCTTCCAAAAATGCAGAAGTGCCACTTTCACTGTATTCCTCAGCCTAAAGGGATTTACAGTTCATCTCTACCAAGAGCATGTTAGCTGTTCTGGAAAGAAGGTACTCTCCCCTCCTGCGGCAAAAAAGGAGACTGTAAAGGTGCCTTGACAAGTAGATACCAGGTAGATAGGTTAACCATCAAAGATTGTTTCACATGAAACAGAAGCAGCCTGTGGAACACAGACTGGATCTTTTACCTCCCTTCCAAGCACCCCAATTACAAGTTTATGACCTACATCGCTTGCAAAAAAAAAATCTGTCAGTTATTCTGTTTGATGAGAGGTGCCGCCCTCCAAAATGAAGTCCATGCGGAATTTAGCCTGTTTTTCCTTCTTCAGGGAAAGAATGAAACTATTCAAACATGCTTAAAAAAAAAAGCTATGTACTTGTGAGACGACTGATTGATACATGCTGTCAATGGACCAGTTTCCAAGGTGATGGTGACAGCTCTTCCAATAAGCCGCTTTAAAACTGGGTTTTGAGGGTGCAGAGAAATATGTATAAATATAGGTATAACAGAATGCCTTCTGTTCAAAATGATTTCTCTCCTTCCAAGAAATGTTTTAAATGTTGACAACCAAGCTGTATCAGAAAACTAATCAGCACATCGACACCTCAGAGTCAAAACGAAATGCAGACTCCACTTCACTTGAATGGCAGTTGCATAGTGACACTTGTCTTCTGTGAAAATTATTATGGAACAAAACCAAAACCTGGAACATTTGGGTTCTTTGCTTTGCCAGTCTTCTTGTGAGATACCAACCAAGATATGAGAGGGGTTTTTGGGTTTGTTTGTGCGGGATTTTTAGTTATGCATTAGCTTATTCCTCAGTTATGTGAGGAGTTTAGTTAATAAAGTGATAAAAATTTGTTAGATGAATAGCGTCAGTCTGCTGTCTACATTTTGCAATTGTACTGCTCACTCTGGGACACATCTGAGTTTTAGGTACTAAAGAAATGGCAACATACCTTCAGGGAAGATCCTGTGCTTTCTTCTTCAAGAGCAAGAAGTCATCTCATTAAAAAAAAAATTAAAATCTTCTTCAAGTAATATCTGTCCACATATTTTCAACATGGATTTTTTTTGCTTCCAGTTTGCTACATCATTTTGTGATAACGGAATTCAGACAACTGTGGACAAACTGCCTTGGATAAAGTGCCTTAATTTTTCTCTTGAAGAACTTAACTTTTTTTAAAAAATCAAAATTAATATATAAAAATTTAATACCATATTACTGTAAGAATACTAGACGTATGTAAGCCACTTGGTAAAGTGTGATTTCAAACTTTTTTCTTATCCACATAGTGTATCTTATTCCATCCATCTTCACTCTGTGTTAAGTATTTATAAAAATGGAACCTGATAGGAATATGTTCTCACAAAAACCTACTGCGTTGAAACAGAGCAAGGTATATCTAAGAGAAAATAATAAAAATGAGACTATTATTAATGAAGGTTAATTACTTATCTAATTTTAGAATTTCCTGCTGATACAACTTTCAATGCATTTCTTATGCAATGTACGAAACAAATAAAAGTAGGAGGCATTGTTTGCCCTATGTAAGATGATAATTCAACTATTTTCTACCTTTTTTCCAGCTGAAAAGTCTTTTCAGTTAAGGCTGCATAGGTTTCTCTAAGTAGTGTGCACGCTGGGAGATATTCCAAGGACAACTCCTGTTCTTTTCTTGTCAAGATAGCTTATAAACTGTCAGGTGGCTATTTAGTCCACCTAGCTGAAGGTCTGTTTTAAAGGATATTTGATTAGGTCCATTTGATCAAGATGGAGATCTGACATTACCTGGAGGGTGATTTTTATTGCCAAGTTGAATGTTCAGAGATATATGCATTTAACATAGCACTTTCTCCTGTTTCAGACAGATTGTAGATAATCTTTCTTCCCTGGTAAGATATGGATCTTGCTGCAAGTTCAAGATGGCACCAGACTTGTCTGACAGAGTTGTCTCTTTACGCCATCCTACAAGATTAATTTGTTCAGCTTCATAAACCAAAAACCCAATTCTAAAATTTCGCTATTTAACTGAGTTTAAAATCATTGCAGGTAAAGACATTAAAAAACATGTGGCCTCAAAACATAAGAAAGAAGTGACTGTCAGCTGGCTTCATACCTCAGACTGTTATTCCCATTAGACTTCAAAGAACCACTTCACATACACTTTAGATTGTTTTATCTTTGTCTTTTAGACATAAAGAAAAAAGCTTGTGCAGGTATTATGAAAAGCATTGTACTAGGGTAGCAAGCCCACAAAATTTAAAAATTAATTGACCTACAGGAAAGAGATGGATGACCATTGATTACCTTGCACACGTGTTCAAGATGATAGATGAGTGCCGTCAGACCATTGATCTTTGCAAATTAGCCCGACTTTGGTCAACTATTGCTTGTCTTTGGGACTTCTTCCATTAGTAGTTATCTTTTTTAAAAAAAAAAGAAAGCAACAAACCTACACAGCTCACTGTGTTCCAGTCCATTACTTTGAGCATAGTCTTGCTAATACAGCCATAGCTCATCTCCATCTTAGAGCCATTCTGCAAAAAGATAAGAGATGGTTGCATTTTTCCCCATTCTGTAAAAAAGACCCACAGGATTTTTTCTGTTTTTCTCCCAGGATCTATTTTCAATCTCCTTCTGCCATAGGGTCATTTTCCTCATTAAAGTTTACATGTACATTTCAAGAACAGGTTGAATATGTAAGAAACCATCCTACAAAGATAGAAATGCTTATCAAAGCTTTCCTCTGGCTTTCATTCTGATCATGCACTTTACTTTTACACTTGCACAGTGTTAGAACAGTTTTAAATTATCACTTTTGGTATTCACCAATGGAAGCAAGATCCAGAGCAGGCTACTGAAAACAGATGTGGATTTTCTACTGACCTTTGATGATGTAGAAGGTCAAAGTCAAGTAACTGAGTACTTCCTTCATAACATCTGTTGGAAGACACCGAACAATCCAAATTCTACCACTGCATAGGATAAAGGAGATGAAAATTTAACATTTTGAATAACTTTCCTATTTTCCATTCTTTTCTTTCTGAGATCCACTCTGAAGATCAGCTGTAACCACTACATGCAGCATGAAATTCAAAATCTGATCTGTTCATGGATGCACATCATGGCTTAAAACCAAACAGAGATACGAGGAAATTAATTGTGCCTATTTTGCCACTAGCTGTGCATGGTCATTTTGGAACATGGCTATTGGTCATGTTTAGTCTTGTTGTTCACAGTAAGATCCTCAGCTTCACATTCCATAGTTCACTGATGTATACCAACTTGCCAGTAACAGATGACTTTCAAGCTTGATGTGAACTTCCAAGAAAGACCATCTCTCAATGCTGTTATCTATGCTAAGGAATTAGCAGGGGCACACACTTGCCCCATCTTCAGTGAGAATTATAGAAACTGCTGGCCAGGTGTCTAGGGAATGTATTCTTGACAACCAAGGAAACGCTTCAGCATGAGCACTACCTGAGATTTTTGTGCTGATAAGGAAAAGGGCAAAGTCTTAACAGGTAAAAAAATGCTCATTAGACACAATCATTTCATCCAGGATTCCATTGCATTCCATTCCTCCTCCCCAGAGGAGGCCTGGTCTGACAGCAAGAGAAGGAACCAGTTTAGGAAAAGGGCTGAAACCAAGGAAATTGAAGAGTGAATAAATTTTATATTGGGCTCCAGATATTGGGCTCTGAATTCCCTTGTCTTTGCAACAGGTAAGACAGACTATATGCAAACCTGTTGGTAAGCCTGTTAGAGGATCTCATGACACAAAGAATATTGGTGAGTCTATCACATGTTTCTGTGCAATCAAAATTTGTTGCATTTTTGATAGCTAGAAGACGATACACACACACACTATATTATTATCCTAGATTATTATTATTATTCTTAGATTATTATCTAGGGCACCAAACCGCCATCTGACAGCTCAGGCTTCCTAATCACAGCTTCACACTGCATTTAATATTTATAAATCATAATTTCCACTGTAAAACTACTGTTTTCCACTGTAAAAACTTTTTTCCACTGTAAAAACTACTCATAATAAACTACTCCTAATAAACAACTGTGCTTCACAGCTCCTACTAAGTAAAGTCTAATACGGTTCTGACTGGGAAAGAAAGCAAAAGGTACCGGTGTTAGGCAGGGTCATTGCAGGTCAGGCCAAGATTATAGAAATTCAGCCATTTCATCACACTCAAGATACAGGTGAGAGAGCAAAAATATCTGACACATCTCATGGGAAGCTGTGTGAATCATTAAAACCCATTCAGTACCTAAACTGATTACAGAATATAGATGGCCAAAATCAGTTTTCATCAAATGGATAATTCAGATATTTCAGTGTTTGTTTGCATCTAGAATTAAAATCAAAAATCCACACTTTCAAGTGATTCACAAAAGGGTTCAATTTCATAGAAATGCCTCAGAAATGTCAAAATTAAGGTTGACATTGCCAAGTGAGTCAAAATATTTTGTCATTTGCAAACTTTCCCCATTTCACTTAACAGTATAAGAACTTTTGGGAGGGATGGGGGTATGTTCAGCACAGGTCTGTGTTATCCATCAGTGCTGGAGAATTCTGGGAACCACAGTCTACATGCCCAGGTCCATGCTCTCCTCCGATGGATGGGATCCCATCCTGACAGCAGGTATAATGATGTCCTGTGCCCATCTGGCTTAAAGGATGCCCCTTAAGTTCAATCAAGTGAACAAGCCTCGCATGTCATCTTCTGATTCAGCTAGGGAAAAATTCCATTTTACGAAAACTGTGTCTGGCACAATAAAATGATGAAATCCTAAAATTCCCAAAGTTTTAAAAATATTAGCTTAAGTTCCCTTCTTCTTCTTGCTGTAAGAACATCAGGGGTTGGATTATAGAGTGCTTAAGCACCTTTTGCAATACAGTTGTAGAACAAGTTGCTGCAAGTCCAAACCCAGACCCTGTGATTGATCTCTTGTAGAGAAACAAAACTAAAATATTCCATTTCTTTTTTCCTTCTATGTAGCTGCTCTCACTTCAGTCTGCTACCAGCTGCTTATTTTCTGTCAGATTGTCATATCGTTTTAGCAAGCATTTTACTCATTTTAAAAATGTTTCCACTTAATCATTTCACTTGACCAAGGTGACTTTTTCACAGTATTAGTTCATTCTGCCTAAATTTGTGAAATTCTAATCAATGCAAGTTCAGAGCCTGCTTTTGATCCAAATCTCTTCTGTGTTTTCTGATCTAATGCTGAGAGAGGAGTTTAACTTGTACTAATGTTTGCCTGTTTCCCACACCAGTCTGTCTGATTTTCAAGAGAGCATGGCAGTATTAATTAAGAGCCTTCTCATGCTTTTGGGTTTTGTTTTTTTTGTTCGGTTGTTTGTTTTTTGGGATCATTTTAAACAACATCTCTGAACTTGGGATATCCACATTTAGGATCACAGGATAACTCAGGTTGTAAGGCATCTCAGGAGGATGGCAAACCCTATGCCCTCCTCAAAGACTACGCAGTATCTCCATGGCCCTGCTTGCCTTCCTTCATGAGGAAAACGGTTTTCCCTATAGCTAGTCTGAACCTCTCTCATTTCAATCTATTCCCATTGTCCCTTGCACTCCTGTGCCATCATTTGCATTTGTGAACTTTAGAAAATTCTCTTATTCTCTTTTCTTTGCCTATATACTTCGCAAACGCTGTGCAGTGCATGCTCGGGCTACCTGTGTCTGCTCAGAGCTGATGCTCGGGTGTCTCCAGTTGCCATTGTGAGGATTAGCAAAGACAATAGCTCATTTTAGGTGCTGGAGACGTATTTAGCCCAGCACTCCAGACCAGAAAGAAGTGACAAAATCCTGATGTATTCCCCCTCTAGAAACTCTGAGGCCTGAAGTTTTGTGTTACTTTAAAAAAAAATGTTGGGTTTATTTTTTAATCCATGTAAAAGACCAATTTTTAGTCTTTTTAAGACAATAATGTCATTGAGGTGAAAGTTCCACTGTTTCTGAAAAAACTGCAAGGAGTGTCCATTATGAAAAAAGGAAAAATTACTAGTTTTATCCCATTACATGGAAGTAATATAGGTGGTACCATTGGATCATCCTGTATATTTATAAACCCCCTGTTCCATACTAATTTCACCTCCCACTTCTGCTTCGAAGGAGTCTGGCACACTACCAGAAGGTTCAATCATCCCAAGCTGCTCCAAGTGTCCCTCCACAAGAACCACTGCTTCCCTTCAAACCACAGTGGAGGCATCTGCTCTTCTGCCTGTCAGGAATTCTTCCACAACCACTAAAACCACAACTGGTTAGTATTCAGAATATAAAGGTAAGAAGTGCTATTTAACACCATTGCTTTCTTTCATAGTGCAATATTTCTCATTGTTCTCCCCAAAAATTTCTCCAAATCCAGTACATCCCCCTATGCTTTTATCATGTCCAAATAAAGTACCAACACTTTTTCTAATCTTGTTAGTAAGCCAGGGTAGCTTACTCGTACACCCTCTCGACCAATCAGCCTAAGACTCTGTGCAACATGTAGAAAAAAATCCTATTGATATATACCTATGTTTCCCAGTTGAAACTTCAGAAGAAATCCTTAATCTTGTTCAGAGAGGAAGCCTGCTGCAGTTGTGCTTCCACAGCACAGCCACAGTGCTTCTCCAGACTCCTCTTAGGAATTACACGATGTATAGTTACTTTGAAACCCATTTGAAACTCTGACAGATAAAAATCAAATGCAAGGCACATTATGTCTTTAGTTTATATGCATAATTTCTTTGACCCAATCACATTTTACACAACAATTAAACCAGACACCCATCCAGTTACATGTCCCTTTTAGTTAAAACATGTGAACAGTTCTCTAAATTGTCGTCATTAATCATTGAAACAGCTTAAGCACCTTGCACATGTGGAAGATCTTCATGGTATTTCCATACCACAGCATATACATCCATTCCCTTCTGAGCTGTCAGCTTTAGCTACTTGGCTTTGAAGTTACAGGCATGAAATATTCGCTTAGCTCTCCACTTCGCCTTTATCCTCACTTGAGTCATGCAGCTATTTTATTCATGCTCACCTTTCCGCTAGGAAGTAGATTTTCATTGTCTGAATTTTTTCCACATTTTTCAAGCTGTTCGATGGAATAACCGGTATTTTCTACACCTGTTTCCTCAGCTATATTTTCCCCAGTGTATCATTATTAAAACTTTGTGCGAAAAGAATTTTCAGAATGTATCCTAAGTTTGTGACTAGTTTTGGTCATACACAGATTTGCTTTTCAGACAACTGAGTTTTATGTAGAATGTTACCATTCCTCTAATTAAAGCACCACCACCACCTCCAGTTTTACAAGATGCAACTTCTGTGATGTTTTGTGCCAAAATATTTCTATAAAGTAATTTTAAGGAGTAACTGTCCCAGATGTCAGCATGAAAGCAGTTCTCGAAGCCTTAAAAAGTGCTTTGACACCTCCACATGAAAGACCGAGGTAACACCTAAGGGAATTCTCTGTATTTTTGGCAACGTATCTAACTTGCTGGAGGATTTGACTACTGCATCCTCTAAGTTTCATCAGAAAGTGCAAGCATTTCCTTTTATTCTTCTCTGAAAACTCATAAAGATGAAAAAGTCTGGACACTCCCTTTCTTATGGCCAATTACTACGCTCACTTTTCTGATTTATTAAAGGATGTCATTCATTGTTTTGCAGGTCCTTGCCCTTTCTGATATTTATTTAAGGAATGTATTTGTAGCACATGAGACAGTTAGGAATAATGACTGTTGAAAACAGGGTATGTTGACTGGAGAAACTTCTTTCTTACAGGCACATCTGTCTCACGTGTTTTCCAAGGAGCAAAAAAACTCATTCTGCTTGCTGCTCACAGCCTTCCTTGCTTGGTTTCCATAGCTGGCCCCATTTACCCTTCAGTCCAGGTTCTCTGCCACTGTTTACCTCCTCTTTCTTTATCCCTCTTCCTTTCACATTTTTTTAACCCGTGTAGGCGTATTTGGAAAATTTTCCATTAACACTATTTCCAGAAGGGGAAAAAAAAAAGCGGGGAGGGGACAGGGACACGACACACACAGATTTAATCCTTTTTGTTGAATACAGAAGCATTTTACAGAATATTTCCCTTTCCAATGAAAAATAAAAAAGGAAATGAAAAAAAACTCTCTCAGATCCCCCCACGGTTCTTCAGTCTGGTTAATTCCCCTACTGTGAAGTTTTGTAGCTTATAAGACTGTTGTCCATCCTGGGAGACACAGCTTTATTAAAGACCCTGTCAAGAAGCAGGAGCATGAAGCATTGCAACAACAGCTCCTTGGCCCTTGGCCACATCTTGGAGTATGTTTATCATCCCAGCCCTGCACAGAATCTCTGGGTACCACTGAAGTCAAAACAGTTTTGAATGAGAATGAACACGTTTGGGTTGTAGCAACCATGTACTATCCTGAGAATTTGATAGGGTTAAAATGGAAAATTCCGACTCCTTTGAGATGGCAAATATGTTAAGAAGTGGGTTTCCCACAGTGCCGCGTACATGTTGCAGTGGAGAAAAAGATATTCTGATGTTATTGTTATGACCATAATCCAAAGGAAAGATTTTCTTTTTGTTAGCCAAGCTAATCACAGGTGGCCTGATGGCCTGTTTGATGTGTGTTGATAGTTATTCATTTCACTAGAAATAAACCTGCTAAGGTGTTTCATGCAGGTATGTAGTCATTAAGATTGTAAAATGAGATGCCATCTGAAATGTATTTTTGCATGACCCCATTCAGTCAGATTTACTGAAAACAAACATCGTCACAATTAGAAGATCAGTACACTTCTAAATATATCTCTACACATGCAAAGAAATAACAACCTAATGCGTCTGTACCAGGGAGCAGTCAGAAGTACCAGTTTCCATCTCAGCGGGTGGCTTCTCCTGGCAGCCCTGGGAAGCATTACGTTTGGGGGATTTAAGCAGTGCACTTTCCTCTTACCTTACAGTCTGCGAGCTACCAGCACAGCATTTAGTTTTCTGTGTTTAGACAAAATGACCATAGAAATGAGAGCACTGAAAGGGCACATCCAGTAGTGTTCTAAAGAAAAAGTTATTCAGAAGTTGTCAAGTAGTCCACTTGCCCCATCTGCTTTAGTGTGGTCCAAAAGTGAAGCCTGCTTTTGCACACGTGGCCTATGAAGAGGGTCTGTTCTGATTTGCATGCATTGATTAAAATGTTTGCACATCCAGACTTTGAGGAAGCGGTACATCTGTTAAATTTGAAAAAGAGAGTTACTTACCAGCCATGCACATTGCTGCAACCTGTTTTCTGTGTCAGAGTTGCATAGCCTTCTGCCACAACTGAAGCTGTTTTCCATTCTTCAAATAAATAAACAAAATTCATTTCTTCCATATAGTGCAGGTAGAAGCATTTCAGCATCTACTGTGCCTGACACAGAGGGCCTGACCATCACAGCAGCTTCAGCATGGCCAAGGCTGCACAAATGCACGTGGAGATACACTTCGAGAAATTAAAGTGCAGTTTGTGTTTTCTTCTGGCAAAAGAAAGACCTATACTGCTGGCCTGCCCTGCTTCATGTTTTCTCGCAGGCACTGGGCGTTGCTCTGCTCACAGCAGCTGCACTGCCAAGAGTCCTTCCAGCAGAGGGGAGAAAGAAGTGCCATTCCTTGGCTCCAACAAGAGCAATTTACAAAGATGCTCCACAACAATTCAACTCCAGGTTACCTCCTCTCTGCCTCAGGAGATCTCACCTGTGAAGATGCCTCTGTGCTAAATGTAAGGAGTTTAAGTGCCCTCTTCTTATCACCCAAACTTTTCATTAAGCTTCAGACTATTCACATTCCCATAAATTCCTCTTTATTTAACCTGAAAAATAGACACCACTCCACTTCTGTGGGAAAAACTGCTGAAATGACACCAGAAATAACTAACACTGTGAAACATCTTTCAGCACCTGACTGCAAAGCAGGTTCATGCAGAAAGGTCCTGTGAGCATAAACAACCCTTTCGTAATCTGACAGGTAAGGGCTTCCAGAAACCTGCAGCAGTTGACTCTTCTCCTTTACACATGCAGGGTCTTAGGAAGGCTAATGAGCCCCTGCTGCTTCCAGGCGCTGCCCGTTAATGCAGCTAATGGCTAAAGATGCCCTGTTGTAGCTTAGTTCCTCTCCTCCTGGGTCCCACACCCCGAGGAAAAGGGGTGTCCCACAGGGAGCCTTTCACATCATGCAATTCCCATACGGGGTTTGAAGCTCAGTGAATTCAGGCTCCATCGTATCTGAGGAGAACCTGTGCTGCGTACCCCAAAACACAAGTCTGCCTGGGGAGATCCTGTATACAGAGTCTAAGCTTAAATTAAACTCATGCCAGTGTGACTAGGATGGAGAAACTGAAAATAGTGGTGGTGTTAAAGGAAATGCATTCAGACCCCAGCAATGTATAACCCTTGCCTGAAATGTATGTACTCCTGTCATTGCCCCCATCTTAGTAGCAATGAATCTGTTTCACACACACCTCAAACTGTTGCAAGCTTTTGTAATACCTTATAAAGATATGTTCCCAAATCTCAGGGGACTGCATAAAAATCTTTTTGTTTCATGCTTTAATTTCAGGCATATGTTTGATAAACTGTTGATTAATTAGTTTCTTGATCACCTCCAGAACTGTATTTGTTTACATCACCACAGTTCAGCATAAAACAAGTTATTATTCTGATTCTCCAAATCTGTTGCAACAAAGTTCCTACTTCAGGTTTTATCTTTTGTTTTGGTTTGGTTTTGGTTTTGGTTTCCTCACATTTCAGTCTACTACACAAACAAGATGTGGCCAGAAGGATGAGAACTGCAGAGAGAAGACTGCAAGCCCTGGGGTGTGTAGGGGCTCTGCCCAGGGTACTGGCAGACCAGACTAATTCCACAACCATAGTTTTTAGACAGACCCCAAATTAGAGTTGTTCTTCACAGAGAAGTGAAAAAAACTGCAAGTGACCATGAACTCCAAAGCCCTGTCAATGATCATCCATTTCCCTAAGCTATAAGCCAAGGACTGGCCAACCTTCCCCTTGGAGGGCGATCTTATGGCCTCAGTCAGCAGCCAGCCTTGGAGAACATTATTCACTCCCTTCCACCCCCTCCAAAGGGTCCTGATGTAGACCTGGGGCAAGATGTACAGTCTTTTGTTTTTCGATGAAAGCAGACACAGGGGGCACCCATATGGCTAAGATCCTCATCAATTCAGACACTCTTGGTCCAAGAAAATTAGATACGAATTTCCTTCCTGTGGGTGAACCCTGGCAAAAATAACAATACTCAGGACAAACAAAACAGATTACAGCACCTTTAATTATGTTTTGCTTGCCCTTCATAATCACCAGGCAAAGCAGAGCTCTTCGTATGCATGATTAATGTGATAATTTACCAACTGATTTATTGCTGAGGCACAGCAAATAAAGTGGAGGTTTTGTTTGTTGGTAAGCAGACATACATCTGCCTACCAACAAACAGGACACCCTGATCTACAGAGAGATGGCCTGATATGGACATTGCTCTGACGTGATCTTTTAAAATATTTATACATGTACTGTAGTCCCTTATGAACCTCCACAATAGTTAATTGGAGGCACTTAGTCCTTCTGCTGGCCTTTCACTATGATAAATATTTAATCACAGAGGGAAGTGTGCCTTTGCAAGAGGAGGCATCAGTCACTGACTCTTGAAAACAGCACAAAGGGCACTATTACCTGGAAGAAGTGTTTTACTCTGTAGTCCAAGAGTCAAGAAAGGTCCATCTAATTATTTCTACAGTGAAGCTGCAGTCCCTCTCTGTGAATTTGACATTTATCGCCTCTTCTCACATAAAAATAAATGGAATACAGAACTATAGCCTTTTCTGGCTAGTTTATGACTAGATCTTGTAGCAGGATGCGTGGTGCCTGGCAAAGTGGCCAGCAACATTTAATTTGGTTTCTAAGACCGAGGTGCAGGCAGGCACTTCATGCTCAGCAAGAATCAGTGACAGTGCAGATTCTGGGACTACCCAAAAAATCTCACGCCAGGCCATGCTGATACTGCCATCTGAAGTTACCTATGACAGGACAGAGTTTCTGATAATCACTCAGCAACTATGAGAGAGTGTTTGAAATAATTCAGAGTAAGGCTTGACTGACTCACATATGCAACAAAGAATTAATTGCAGAAAAAGACCTCTACTGTTATGAGTCTGGTAAATTTGCAGTAATCCTTGCAATGTTGTGGGCAGAATGAGGGATAGATAAGCGCAACTTGGGATGTGAGGGACAGATAAGTGCAACTTGGTATGTGCAGCAGACAAAGCGATGATTTGAGCAGGCATGAGGGGGCATAACTCACAGAACAAATGCATGCTGAGAAATGTATCATGAAACTAAAGTATCAGGATGAGGGAAAGGCAGCAGAATATGATTATTTTGGACTTTGAGCAAGTTTAGTGGAGTATAATACACTCATTCTGCTTTGAGTTTGTTCTGCTAAAAATCTAGTTTTCTACCCTAATTTAACTGTTGAATAATTGACAGGCAAACATTGTATATAATATAGAATAGAATAGAATAGAATCATTAAGGTTGGAAGTGACCTCAAGGATCATCTAGTCCAACCATCCCCCCACCACCTATTACCCACTAAACCACGTCCCTAAGTACCATATCTAACCTTTCCTTAAACACCCTCAGGGATGGTGACTCCACCACCTTCCTGGGCAACCCGTTCCAATGCCCGACCACCCTTTCAGAGAAGAATTTTCTCCTCATCTCCAACCTGAACCTTCCCTGGCGCAACTTGCAGCCATTTCCCCTTGTCCTGTCACTAGTTATCTGCGAGAAGAGGCCAACCCCCACCTCACCACAACTCCCTTTCAGGTAGTTGTAGAGGGCAATAAGGTCTGCCCTGAGCCTCCTCTTCTCCAGACTAAACANATAAAAATAAAATTGAAAATACTTTTGTTTGAGTCATAGTACTTTGGTTTTTTTCATAACTGGAATGTATACCTAGGTTGCAAAGTTAGGTAAGACATTGAAAGGATACTAGCATTACATCTCTGCTCCTCTGATACTGAATTATATTGCAATTCGTTCAGTTAGAAACTACCTTAAACTGTATTTCTCTAGTTTAAATTTTCAGACTGTGGCTTCCATTAGAGTTGATGACATAAGTTTTTCTTAATTATACAGGAATAAATCAAAAGTAATAATGCAGCAATCTGTGGAATTGCTCTGGGTATACAACAACTTAATTGGAAACAGAATTTGAATCACTAATTTAATGTTCTTTTTTTTTACTGCTTTGTATGTGTGTACTTGTTACACTACATTAATTTTATATGAGGAATATTCTAGGAATACAAACTCATCTATAACTATTGCTTTTCCTTTTTTGCCTGACAGACATCTGTATTTGTTGCAGTATAGATCATTTAGTTAAGAAATAATTTCTGGGAAAGTTACACTAGGGAAAAAGTAATTTTAGGATGATATTACAACAACAGTGATGTAAATGCTTCTGATCTAAGGGCATCTTTTAATTTATTTTTGTTTTAATTTCAACTCATGAAATAGATCTAGATCCTAAAAGCCAAGACTGAGGAGTAGATAACATATAAGGACTCTAAAAAAGCATTGATGGGGACAGCAGCAGACATCAAATAGTCAACGTGGAGATTTTTTCACTATAACGGGATTCCTAGAAAATGCCCAGGAGCTGAACTTCAGGCAAATCTATACCCACAGATCATTCTTCCTCAAGTAGTAAAACTGACAATGCCACACACAAGGTTTTTTTCTTTCAATTTAAATCTGTCTTCTACAGTAGATTATTAAGAAAAACCTAATAAAAAACCAGCAGCTCCATAGGGAGGAAATTGATGAAGATGGGATAGGCCACACACAGGCACATACAATTTCCATTTTCAGATAGCAGTAAGATGCAGTTTGTGGTCTTCAGCGACAGAAGATGGAAGTTTTGCTTAATTTGTAATATGCTTAAAGCATTGGACCAAATGGATTGGGGAGATTGTTATCAGACATCCGCCAAGTATAGATTGTAATCTGGGCACTTATATTATTTTGATGTTTTAGGTTTGCCACTTCCACTACTGCTTAGCAAAATGTATTAAATCCAACAGATGCAGATCAACAGCTGGGTGGCCACATATACAGCTTCCTTCCTCAGTTCAAAGGCAGAATTCCATTTCTGCTCTCAGTGGCTGTCATCCAGGAAATGAGAAACTGCAAATAAAAATTTTGCCATGAGAAAATTTTTCTACAAAATCGTATATTTCCCTGGGAAAAATCATGTCAATGGAAAATTTCCAGCTCCAGACAGCTCAAGACATTCATATGAATGTATTTTCATGACTGTCTGAGAAGCCTTTTCTCTGGTGTTTTTCTATGTGTTCTGTCCAGCAGCCAACTCTGAGCTTGGCGAGGTGAGATCCTCAGAAGTTGTTGCAAGGGTCATCCAGGCTGAATATGGTTGATTAGGTTGATTATGATGCCTAAGGCCTGGGACATACTTATGATATTTAACCTTGTGACATTCTGTAAGCCAAGGCAACAACAAAGATTGAGTCACCTTTGGATGGTTGGGTTTTTTTCCCGACGTAACAAATGCATATAGATAAATATTTTAAAGTGGTTCCCAGGCCCATAGACAAAAATTCACAACCTGCACACCTGAAGAAACTGTTTGCTATATGCCAGAACAAGACCCATGACCCATAGATCTACACTCTAGGTTTCACATCTCATTAGAGCAGGCAATTAGTGAATCATGAGGTTCTCCAAGGCTGACAGAATTCACATGGGAGCATGGGGCAGGCACACACTCCCGACACGTGACCTCAGACTCCTCCAGAAAGACACTTTCTTAGGACAAAATTACCGCTTCTCTTGCAAAAGGCTGTGTAGGTATGATGAAGGGACAGCCCAGAAAGCCTAGTTGTGGACACCAGACACCTCACAGGCTGTATGTACTTCCAGATACCTCTCCAGCCTGCCGTGGTAGGGTGTGTTGATTGTGTTACAGAGGCTTCACCTTAGGATTCTCCATGCAGAGCAGTAGGGTACTTACTCATAGTCTAACATTTCACTGTGGTATGCCTAGGATGAAAAAGACATACCCGCAGTAGAGCCATTTTGTTTGGGTATGACCAATGCAAGGCAAAAGGTTAGCAAAGGTTTCTGTTTGTGTGTCTTCACATATGGACACCAAAGTGCTGACCAACTTAGAATCATTGAATGGTTTGTGTTGAAAGGGACTTCAAAGATCTTCTGGTTTCTACTCCCCCTGCCACAGGCAGGGACAATCTCCAGTAGGCCAAGTTGCCCAAAGCCCCAGCCAACTTGGCCTTGAACACTTCCAGGGCATTAGGAGTGATGGCGTTTGTCTTTCCAAGTCACCATTATGTGTGACGGAGCCCTGCTTTCCTGGGGATGGCTGAACGCCTGCCTGCCATTGGGAGTGGGGAATGAATTCCTTGTTTTGGTTTCCTTGTGCCTGTGTCTTTTGCTTTACCTGTTAAACTGTCTGTATCTCAAGCCATGAGTTTTCTCACATTCACTCTTCCGATTCTCTCCCCCATCCCGATGGGGGTGAGTGAGCGAGCGGCTGTGTGGTGCTCAGCTGCTGGCTGGGTAAAACCACAACACCTTCCCCCCAGTGTGTTGAGCACACCACACAGTTTGCTCTCATCAGCAGTCTCGCTGAGGGTTCACTCGATCCTACTGTTGCCAACAAAGATGTTAAACAGTGCCAGTCCCTGTACCAACCCCTGAGGAACACCACTCGTCACTGATGTCCACTTGGACCATAACTCTTAGAGTTCGACCATCCAGCCAATTCCTTATCCACTGAGTGGTCCATTTGTTAAATCCATGTGTCTCCAATTTAGAGATAAGGATACCATGCAGGACAGTGTCAAAACCTGTAAGATGAAGATAACACTTGGGAATTTACCTCATAATGATCTTTCAGTGACATTTTTGGACAAGGGATCTCAAGCTGGTCCAAGAGGATCACTCATCAGTGCCTTTATCCACTGTATCAGCAAGAAAACAAATAGACAGTCAAGAACAAGAAGTAAACTCTGAGCTCAGTCTATCTCTGGGTTGGAGCCACTAATGACACATCTTATCAAAACCCACACACAGATTGCTTCCCAGTTGTTTTAAGCTTATCTGCAGCATCCAGCAGTTCTCATACAGGTCACTCCCAAAGGCTTACACACAATCTTCTCAATTCTGAAAAACCCTTCCAGTCTATCATCCTCAACAATAAAGAGCACATTAAAAAGTGAGATTAAAAGCCATAAGAAGTCTATAATTGTAAGGTAAAAAGCCAAGAAGTTGTTAAAATGGAAAATTCTTTTTTTTTCTTTTTTCAACATGACAACATAATAGCAATGGACCAGCATTTTTATTTTTAAGGGCTGTCCCAGCTCAGAAGAAGAAAGTAAATCTTTGTGAACATTTTAATATTAATGAAGCAATTCAGCAGCGCTCTAAAAGAAAGTATTTTTTTCTCTCATAATTGCTGTGTGAACTGTACCCAAACTGTAGCATCTCACATTTGGAAAGTGTTGGCCAAGACAAAAAAAACAAATGACAAAAAATTGGTGGGTTTCTGACACCTGCAACTACATATGGCTATTAAGGGTAGAAGAAAAGAGAGTTTTTCAGATCTTTCAGAAATGCATATGAGGAAAGAAAAGGAGGCAGCCTTCCTGAAGTTTTGAAGTCTTTGGTTGAATGTGAGGAAAGAGCTTCTTTTATTGATGATTTCTCAGAGGAACAAAGCACTGAGTCATTCGTTTTAGCTCAGTCATTAAGAAATGACTAGATAATAATAAGGTTCCATCTCTTTGACAAGGAATCCACTTTCAGACAGACTATTAATTGAAAATGTGCTAAGTATTACTTTGTTACCAATGCATTGTTTTAATGTAGCATTATATTAGAATTACTACAAAATAGTTATATATAAGTTACTTCAATACAGTAATGTATATAAAATTGAAAATAGTTCAAAATAATCCTTTTTTAGTATGTTCCTAGTAGGAAGCCTTCCTGTCAAAGGTGGATCAGACACATTTATAACTGCTTAAATTACAGTGAAAGGGAGCATAGAGCAATTCCCAAGAAGTGCAATGAAGGTGGCTTCTGGTAAGCGATGAATCTTTAGAAGAACTCCAGTTTTGTAGGTCATTATCAAATACTGGTTTACAGTAGTGAAAGCAACTTGTGGACTGAGCCTTACTGGTTGTTGTGTAGTCCCCAGACCTATCCTTGCAGCCTAAAAAGGATGTGTTTGTAGCTGAGATCTTCAGCTACAAGAAGTAGGAGGAGAGAGGAGAAAGAGTATGACAGCCGTTAAGGAGTAGTCTGACCACCATGAAACAAGGAGTCAGAGTAGAAGATGACAAAAGGGAGAAGAAATGAGACAGAACTGTGAATATACGAGAAAAGCAGAAAGAAATGCCATAAAAAGAGTACTCGAGTAGGAGATTGCAAAAAAAAAAACCCAAAAAAAACAACCAAAAAAAAAAACCTTTCACAATGAGATAATATAGCTTAACTGCAGCCAGATCATTCACCAAAATAAACCAGAGACTGAAATCTGTCTATGAGAGGTTGATGCGGCAGGCCGACCAAAGCTTCAGCAGAAGGTTGGCTGCCCACGGGCAGAAGTACAACGCACACAGTCACCGCAAAGTCACAACTGAACCCCACGTCCCAGTGGCATTGTGCTAAAGTCACGCAGCACAGCAGTGGTCACTGTCCTGAGCAGTTCTCCTCCAAAACTGTTGCCTACTTGCCTGCCCATCAACAAGAAGATATATTTTAAAAAAAACAGGCACTGGTGTGTCTCTGTTGAGTCCTTTTCAAAGGCAATGAAGTTTATTGGACTTAGATGATCTTAAGGAGCACAGACAGGGAAGTAATCACAGTTCATAATTAGGCCAAAGGTTTAGCTGGTTGTTTTTAATTTGTGACTATATTTGATTCAATATCCTCTTTGACAGAATGCTGCCAAGCTTTGTAGACCCAAAATGGGACTTGCTTTTTTTGGTTAAAATTCCAGTAATACCTTGTACACAATATTGTTAATTTTAGGGATAAATTGTTAAATACTCTCAGTTCCTTATTATCATTTGTTTCTGCTGCTAATAGAAAGCCCACAGCCAAGTAAGTCAAAGTATCCAGATGGAGGAGAAAAACAATTCACTCAAGAAATGGATTTCAGTTTCAGTTTTCCCAAGAAGCTTTTATAAACATTAAGGAACAGAATGTTTATGAAAAATGTCTCGTCAGTGTCCTTTTAAATGCACCACGCATATGGAGCATATACAAAAATATTAGAAAGGAAATTAAGTTCCTGTAGATCTTCCATGTCATCTGGGCATTTGGAAGCCACCCATGCCCCAGCTTCAGAGTACTCAGCAATACCTACAAGCCCAGAAAGGATCCATTAAAAGAAAGGTTTCTGTCTGCTGTGTGTGGGAGAGAAACACATTGAGTTGAATATGTTTGGTTTGGGAAATCTGGTTTTGCCTGTTAAGTGGAGCTCTCCTTACAAGTTAATAGAAAGATGAACCTAATATTCATCGCCTCATGTGGTTTTGTGTGTCCCAGGAATACTACTGCTACAGTCTACAACCACAAGGCTCCATCTGGCTGCTCAATTAGAGCCCATCGTGACAACTGATTGTTATGCAAAAACAATTGATTAGATTTTTATGTCCCTCAACAAACTGACTCAATTACAATGAGTGTAATTTTTCTTTTCATTTTTTTTCCTTTTTGCTTTATAGCTTATAGTTTATTTTATTGTTTTCCAGTTCTGGCACTGAGTTCTGTGCACTATCAAATGCCCTTGCCAGGAGGAAGCTATACCATTCTGGGAGCTTGATGTGCTGTGAAGGGCTTCTGGGTGGCTTGGCAGCAACTTTGCCAAAGCACAGTCAATTATGCTGCATTCAGACAGAATTTTAGAGTAGTCTTGTTAACCCCCTCTCCAAAACATTAATTGGGAGATTAATATTGAAAATTAATTGGAGTTACTAACTGTTCATCTGTTCACAACTTGTAAGGTAGTCTGTTCTTCCACTTTTAAATACACCTTTTCAGACAAGGTGAGCCTCACCCTCAGCAGTACTGGTCTTCCCCATTTTGCCCAGACTAGGAAGACGATCCAAAGGAAAGAGATTAGCAGGAGCTGTGAACTTTGCAGGCCTGTCACACTCAGTATCCACACTGCTCCCCACATCTTTCGGAAGAATTTTTTTCCAGTGAAGTTTTTCACGTTTCTATTAATGTCCTGAGAGAAGAATTAAGGCCTCAGAGCTGGATTTTTCCCAGCGTTATACAGATTCCCAGTGAGCTGAAAGGCAAAAAAACCCTCCTTCTTTCCTGTGTATCCTGTATTTGGGGGTGACATTCTTGTGTTTACAGAGCTTGGAGACTGCTGTACTTATTTTCCCAACGTCCAAGCTGTGTGTATAGACAAAAATATCATCAAGAGTGCACTTTACTTGCTCAGACCATTAAAACTCATCCAAAGTATGGGACAAATAATCACAAAGAAGGAAGAAAAGACTATATTTTCTTATGACATTGCATTTTTGTTAAAACTGTAAATTTGGTTCAGATCCAAACTTCGTCTTATCCTGCGTAATTCAAAGGGGACTTAAATCCATTAACGCTAAAAAGCGGCAAAGTATAGTGGGGTTCTGTCCTCCTTCATGTCCTGTCCTCATCTTTGCAAATCTAAGTTTTCCATAATTTAAAAGAGTTTATGAGTATAATATCATTACGCAGAAATATGGTAACATGGCTTCTCCCCACCTTAGAAAGAAAATGCCACTTTCCTTATATCTGAACAATGTTATTTGAGGATTTGTTAGGAAAAAGCATTTTGGTCACAGTCTTACATGTACGAAGCACACAAGGCACAGAGTCAGAGGAATACCTTTCGGCATACTGCACTAGTAATGCAACCCTCTGCTGCATCTCCACTTACTGCTCTACACAAGTCAAGGCCCCTGTACATCAGCTGTTGCCACAGGGGAAAGGGGGAAGACATTTACTTCTCCCCACTCTGCAGTTCAGTCCTACTGCTCTATGGGCTGGTTTTTAATCCCTCTTCTAGGATGCAAAAAAAAAAAACAAAATGCTGAGCCAGGATGTTTCTCCTTGCTTCAAGGCTACCTTTGACCATCACCATTAGCGTTGAGGTCTCTGGAATGAGCCTTGCCACCACCATGAGCAGCACTCACAAAGCCCAAAGGATGTCCTGCCTCCCTGAAATACAGCTCTTGAAATACAGCCAGGCTCGCCAAGTTCTGCAGCTCGGTGATTAAATGCAACATAATTTCAGGTCAGCTTAGGGCTTTCCTTGGTAACTGGTGCTGAAGATCACTGAAGATTCAAACTTTTGATTCATGGATTTACAAGAAAGAGTAATTAATACACCTAAGAGTTCACCGAAGCATCTGGGAAGGGGGAAAGAAATTGAGATATTTTTATATTCAACAAAAGAGTATTTTTCTCAATTAATATTTTAATATGAAAATGAAGCATTATAATATGAGTTTCTCCAAAAGAAATAACATCAAATAGCTTTTTGGGGGGGTCTGGGTTGTGGGTTTTTTTTCTTCAAGGAAAAAGAGAGGCAGAGGACCTGAGAGCAGAGTTAATTTTGCAGGAGACTAAACCCTACTCAACATTTAGGTCTTCACCTGTGAATGAGCACTGCGTAACTTGGACATTGCAGAGGGAATCAAGGCATCTGGAACATTTACACAGATGAACTGCCCATAACTCTAGTTAAAAGCCAGAAAACCCTTAAAAAGTTAGCTCTCTAAAGAGCTTAACTCTCAGTTGTGCTATGAAAGCACAGCATTCTTACAACAGAGTGGAATAAGCAGCCCTGAGGAGAAGGACTTGGGGGTGCTGGTTGATGAAGAGCTCAACATGAGCCGGCAGTGTGCGCTGGCAGCCCAGAAAGCCAACCATGTCCTGGGCTGCATCAGAAATAGTGCGGCCAGCAGGTCGAGGATTCCGCCCCTCTGCTCTGCTCTTGTGAGACCCCACCTGCAGTACTGCGTCCAGCTCTGGGGTTCCCAGCACAAGACAGACATGGACTTGCTGGAGCAAGTCAATAGGAGGGCCACCAAAAGGATCAGAGGACTGGAGCAGCTCTCTTGCGAGGACAGGCTGAGGGAGTTGGGCTTGTTCAGACTGAAGAAGAGAAGGCTCCAGGGAGACCTAATTGCAGCCTTCCAGTACTTCAAGGGATCTACAGAAAAGCTGGAGAGGGGCTGTTTACAAGGACAGGGAGTGACAGGACAAGGGGGAATGGGTTTAAACTGAAAAAGGGGAGATTTAGATTGGATATTAGGAAGAAATTCTTTGCTGTGAGGGTGGTGAGGCACTGGAACAGGTTGCCCAGGGAAGCTGTGGAGGCCCCATCCCTGGCAGTGTTCAAGGCCAGGTTGGATGGGGCTTTGGGCAACCTGGTCTAGTGGAGGGTGTCCCTGCCCATGGCGGGGGGGTTGGAACTAGATGATCTTTGAGGTCCTTTCCAACCCAAACCATTCTGTGATTCTATGATCCTATAACTACTCTTCCACACCTGCCTTAGGCAGTAGCACAAGGATGCTATGTACCAGTACATTCTGACTAATATAAAGCATGGTTTAGTCTTGCTGTTGTAGGTGAGGCTGATACATTAAGACCCAAAGTCTATTCTGCCTAACCAATGTTACTAGACTTGTTCCACTGGGAGGAAGTCCCAAAGGCTTCAGTGTAACACAGAATTATTCAAGATGCACCCATTTTTTTTGCAAGCGATGCTTTCATTCTGAGTCACACTAGCAGGCCTCATTAGCAACATCAGTCTTGCTGGCTTTTATTTCCATAGCCCCACAACAGATCCCAGTTAAGGGGCCATGAGCTTGCTTCCCTTCTTCTGATGTCCCCAAAGCTTTAAAGCAGATCTATGCAAACCTACTTAGGGGAAAAAAAAAAAAAAAAAGCAGCAGCAGTCGAAAATTTAATTTGAGCATTTAAAACATATAACATAAACAACAGAAACTTGGGAACAAAATAGATTTCTCCCGGAGAAACTGAAAAAGCAGGAAAAAATCATTCTCACATTACTTAAGTCAAGCATCCTTTAGTACATAACAGCTAAGCTGCCTCCAAGCTGAAGGTCATGTGGTTGCTGTCTGCTGTCTCAGGATTTGGTAACGAATGAAGGTGTGCATTTTTTCCTGGTAGCGATGGGTGAAGTCAGTCTGCTCTTCCTCTTGCACAAGTCTGCACACTTCGGAGCACAGACAAGGGGGAGTCCTTGGTTTCCACCTATCCAGGGGGGATTTCACACGCAGTGACTACTGCTGGAGATGTGTAACTACTCTATGTCAATGAATAAATAGCCCAGCAATGAAATGGACTCAGGCCTCACGTACTTAGGAAATCTGACACAGAGTTATTGCTATTTGGAAGTACAAATACACACTGTAATATATGCCATGTTAAAGTTCTCAGCAACAACATTCTTCAGCTTTAATTATACTGTCCAAGCACCAGTTTCACCAAAGGCTATAGGGGTAACAGTACCAACATCGCAACCTTTCACAAATAGTAACACCCTTCAAACCGGAGTGTTTTGCTGCAGTACACAGTTGAAATTTAATTTCTCCACCATATGAAAAATTGAAATACTTAAGTAATAACATTCAGCAACATCATCTGCCATCTGATAGTGCACAGAAACTGGGCAATTATGTTTCGCCTCGGGTGGCTAATAGGCCCATTTCAAATTTCAGGCATTATCAGATAATAACATTGCCTGCATCTGAGTATGTTATTATAATTATTAACCGTAAAGAAATGGGGGGTGGGGGAGGAGAAGAATTGTTTTTAATTATTTAATTTTGAAGTGCAATAAGATAAGTTCATTGTTCCCCATGAGCTAACATTCAGAGACTGAGTGTTGGCATCACTGCAAATTTAACTCAGTTCAAACTGACTTGTTTTCAGATTCATAAAGCCTTATCATTGCTATTTGGAATAAGTAGGTCTCAGAGCAGTGAGACTTGCCTAGAAACATTGCATGGGAATAACAATGGTAATGGCAACAGAAACTCTGAAAAATCTTCCACTACAAGACAGTTTATTTCTGAAATCATACTTAAAACCCATGGTCAGTGTTTTAGATCCATTACTATCTTGCAATTATCTAGCTTTCAAACTCTTTTTAGGAACTGGATATTCAGATCTGGAATGAAACAGCATCATGACAAAATATACTTCATACATTTATAAATGCCAAAATTTAGGGCCACAAATATGTACAAGCTTAAAAAGCCCTTAGTCATAGTGGCACTGGAGACCAGCAGTTTGCTTTTGTGGCCCAGGTGAAAATATACAAAGGCAATATAGAATTATTTGGACCAATTTCATATCCTCAGTTTCTGTACCCATAGCAAAAATTACATAGGACCAAAATGAAATACAGCACTAGGCTTTCTAGATATATAAATGCTTCCATGCATGGAAGGAATATTGAATATATTCCTTCCTAAAGAAAAGAATAGAAAATTCAATAGATACAGAAAATTGAATGGTGGTTCAGAAATTAATATTAAGCCATGTAGAGTCTCCACATCTCTCCATTTGCTGTGATTCTGTGATATTGGTATTTTTCAAAGCTCAAGGCTCAGAGATAGCACGCAAAGTGCTTTTAATAATTGGGTTTTTTAAAAAAAAAGTAATTTTCTAGCATTCGGTACGAAAAGCTTCAGAAATAGTGAGGTGAGTTTACACTTTGGGCCAAATGCAAGATGGCATAAAAAGGCTAACTAATGATTTAAGCCCTTTTCATTTTTTCATGTGAGACTGCTCTTTCCAACTCTCAAAGGTCATTTAGTGCATAAAAGGACTATCATGCATCACAGTTGAGTGCTGTGTAAAAAATTACATCTAACAGAGTTCCACAAAAAAAATTGAGAATAAGAAGTAAAGGCAGTTAAAAACAAGTATTTGTCTAACCACTTGAAGGTAAACAATTCTCCATTTGAACAGCCACTATGAGTCATGTCAAGCCACCCGCTTCCCAATCTCCTCATTGACCACTACACAAGCCAGCTTCATGTCTCTTCCACCATCCTACATGTGTGTCTGTGAACGTGCTACAAATAACTGCATTTTTCTGAAAATGCAGTTTTTTCTCTGATGGAGAACTTCAGAATTTAGTTTTCATGGGTGGCATTTTCTCTACAAACATGGCAATGGTTTCATGAAAGATATTTTACAACTAGAAAAGCACGAAAAACCTGCTGCTCTCTGCAGTGTTAGAAGGAAGATGTATTTCAAGGGATATTCATGGCACTGCAGATGGGCATTGCTCCTCCAGATGACTCCAAAGCAGAGCTGCTCTAGCGCCCTAAAGGTTGCTGCGTTGGCTAAAACACAGCACTTCACATTTTTCCATTAACTAATCTTAACTACACATGTGGATTTGGTTGTAAGGGATAAGGCTAATAGATTGCAAGAAGGTCTCTGACTCAGCAGCAGTGGGTTTGATGAAAAACAGGTCTCCCTTCTGAACCTTCGTAAGCTTTCACAAAACAGTTTTGCCAGCATTTGTATAGCCAGTGCCAGCATTCTGCAGCTCCTCTGGTCCTGTGCTGCAGGAAACTGGGTGGTCATCTCCAACGCTTCTCTCCTGAGCTGCCTGCAAGATTTCGTGATCTGGCCAGCCCAACCCATGCAGCCAGATCATATGCAAAGTGAGGCACTGGGTAAAGGGGAGGACTGATTCTCCCACGCGTCGACAGGAAACTTAGCATCCAACATATTCTTTGTTAACGCTTATAAAAACTGAGAATGTCGGTAACAGACAGACAGAGCTAATCATAATCTCCAGCATAAGGGCACTGAGATGTAACCACTGAGGGGCAAGGACAGCTTGGCTTCCCTGGGTCCGCATGGGAATGGCTCGTGCACAGCAATCCTGCCCTAGGTACGGCACCCGCAAATCGAGCATATGAGCGCTAGGTTAGGTGTTGACTTTACCACTTTTTTTAACTACTGGATAATTTTTTGCAAATGTATTTTTTTTCAGGGCCTCACCACGTAGATTTTCAGTATGACATACACAGTTATTTAATGTGTCAGCCTTTCAGTGCCACACAAGAAGTAAGCGGAAAGGCCATAGAAATTTTCCATTACTGCAGAGCATTGCAGCTCAGCAAACACTTTTTTTAAAGGACATTATTGATAGGGTATTCAGCAAATTCTGAATGACAGATTACTTGCTCCTTTGCAAACACTCCATTTATCGAGTATTAAGATATTCAATTTCATTTTCTCTGAAATAGAAGTAAATCACACAACATCTTTAAAAAAGAAACAAAAGAGTAGAAATAAAACTATTTACTTTAGTGAAACATATCTCTTCAGCCATGGAATTCTTCCTTTCTCTCTCTTCACTCCTCTCCTCCCCAGTGTTTTGAGATGGCACTGGCCCAAGACTGATGCAGTAATCCAGTTTGTTCAGTGACCAAACACTCTCTCATGCCTG
This sequence comes from Psophia crepitans, assembly GCA_013399095.1. Taxonomy (NCBI): domain Eukaryota; kingdom Metazoa; phylum Chordata; class Aves; order Gruiformes; family Psophiidae; genus Psophia; species Psophia crepitans. The sequence goes on from VWZZ01002912.1 coordinate 731,025, forward strand.
GAGGATCAACTCAAGATGCCGCACAGCCAGAATCAATTCGTGAAGCTGACATCCCAGCACCCTCTGAAGGCTGCAGTTCCTGGGGTGCCTGAAATGCCATTATCTCTCCCCATAAGCAGTGAATCTCAAGAGGTGGAATCACTTTTTCTCTGGCCTGTTTTCAATGGCAACATGTCAGGTTTTAATTGCCTAAAAGGGTCTTAAATTTAAAATGCGTCTTCCCAGGTTCTTGGATAATTTAAATCCTTGACTAGTTCATTAAAAGGCCATTTGCGATGAGGCAGGCTGGCCTCTCTCTCACTGAGCACGCTGAGCCGAGCTAGAAATAGAAGTAAATAAACAGCATCCGCTCTGCCTGACACTGAGCACAAGCGTTTGTGGGTGCCCAGAGCGGTGATGGAGGGGCAGGAATGGGTGTATTGTGGTTAAAGGGCTTGGTTCTTTCTTGAACAAACATGTAAGGTGAAATCCTGGCTTTAGTGAAATCAGTGACAAAATTCCCAAAGCTTTCAATGAGACCAGATTTTTCTCTCAATTAGTTCCAGAGGGTTCCGACGGAGTGGAGCCTTTGAAGGAGCAATGTAAATAGATAGCTGATCCTTAAGTGTCTATGGAAAACATAAACCCAACAGAGCAACAACATGCGGTAGATGTATGTCTTGGCTAGATGCCTTCCTCAGCGTTTTGCATTTTCACCCTGCATTCTGCTTCTGCCTGTGTATTACTTCTAAATGATACAGTATTAGATTAGATACAGTAGTGGAAACCTGATTTAAAGAAGCATTCAGGAGATCAGTAAAAATCAGTTTCCTAATGAATGGAAATGGACCTCTAATAAAAATGGAAAAGAGACATTCTCAAGACATTTGGAATTGACTTTGAGAGAGCAAAGTGAATGAGAGAGATAGAGATAGGAGTAGCCTCTTGCACAGATTCTGTTTTCTGTACAAAATTAATCTAAGAATTGAATATTTTAAAATTTGGAAAATAGTAATATAAGCTTTGGGAAAAGTAGTTAGGAATATGTCATTAGAAAAATTTAAGTTCATATCTAATGACTATGTGTGTAGGTGGTACCCATACCGCACTTGTTATTCAAATATATATGTTTGTGTATGTATATATGCACACAGCAGTAATGAGGCCCATAATGCAGCCACTCATATCATTCTCACTCAAACGCATATATGCTGTGCACATTCACCTCACAAACATTGCAGACCCCGATCACAGAGTTTCTCCAGCCAGGATTGCTTGCAAAATTCCAATTCTTCGTATCAACCACTTCATTAGTAATTATGCTTGGCAGCTTTTCTGGGTAGCTGTTACCTTCTGGATGCTGAGAGGTTTTCCTTTACAGAAGAGCCATACATTAGTGGTATCACTGTTTCTCGCCACAAGCTTGGCACTATAGAGTGCTGAAAAGTTTTGCCCAGTCTTGCACTATACAAATGTTAGATGCTGCTTATAGCTCTAATGAATTTTCCAGGTATTTGAATTTCGGCTCTTAGGTAACTGAAAAGTGAAATCTGGGTGCAGGTTGCAGCAGGGTTTGATCGTGAAGCACAGCTGTTCATTTCCAAATGCCTTGGTATTTCTATTTTCCTGATGTACCTCTTTCCATCACAGTTTAAATTGAGCAGTCTGTTTAGCTTCTTTTCACACATTTCCCAATGAGACTGAAATAGGAAGTGTGTCCTTTTAAACTCTCTTGTACTCTTTATAAATCTATCTGCTTCCTTTCCCCCGTCCTACTGAAAACCTTCTCCACCTTGGAGAGTATGTTCAACAAAAGCAGTCTCTTTCTGCTTTCTTTTTTCTTTAACAGGCTAAATTTCCCTGGGTTTCCTTTTCTTGCCTTTCACTGTCACTTTGCTGTACAGCAAAACAGTGAGAAAATGATCCACCTCTGTAAAGGTTGTTTGTTATTAACTTAATACTTACTTGAACTGCTGTTTCTTTTTCTTGAAGGCTCATGTTTGTCTTTAATTAAAAAGAAAGGATGTGCATGATGCATAGCTAGCTCCTTCTGATCTTTACTGTTTGATCCCATCTATTTGGATATAAATGTTTTTTCTTGTTCACTAAATCTTGACACTAAATCAATGCAACAAATCCAAAGGTCTACTGCAGTTTGTTTGTTGGATTTTTGTTTTCTTTTCGTTAAAGAATGTGTTGAAAAAGTGATATTAAGATAGTTGGACCTCCAGACTTTACTATTTAGAACACAGAGCATAGCAGGGCAAGATCTGTTGTAGGCAATTCAGGATGTTTTGCTATGCAATACAAACTTTTACATTAGGAACGCATCAAACTCAAGGAGTTAAATACTAGAAGTAGTATTACTTGAAGCTGACCCTACCTTCCCCCAGCGAAGGCAACACTAATACACCCAGAGTATTAGCAGCCTTAATACAGGCGAAGTGTATCCATGTCTGACTAGCTCCTCTTTCAAGCGGTGCTTCACTCCCAATCAGTTCAATTTACCATTGCATTTTTTTTTTCACATGTGAACTGGACCATAATTTACAGTCTCCCTTCTTCCTCAGATAATTACAATCCTCTCAGAGACAACGTCTTTTCTGCGTTGGCTTTAAAATTTTCCAGTTAGATTTGTAATACAAGATGAAATTACATTTCCATATCTTCTCCTGCTAGCTCTCCCAGCTTTCCTGCTCTGCAGCTTTACATGCTAAACTCACAGCATTTCTTTTCTAAGCTGGATCTTGCTAATCTCATCCATTCAGCCCTGTCATGTTCGGCCCCTCAGGGTAGATCACACTGGAACAGGGAAGAGAGGGGATCTGGTCTGTCACGAGCAGAAGATACTTTGCACATTTGCCTACTTTCTCTTTTTAAATATATTTTCTTCAGATTGCTTAATGTCATCTTCATATTGCAAATGTCTTTTTTGTCAGAGTCATTTATGAAATCCCTGCTGAAGGATTCTATCTTGAAAATTAGCCAGCTGGGGACTAGAATAGTTAGGAAATAATATCATTACAATGCAGTAAAGTGTTAATAGTGCCGTTATAGCTTTGTAATTCCTACTGTTCTCATATCCCTGGCCTGCTATATGCTGATTTTTCCTCTCACTAAAGGAATTGCTATAGCAACATACCTTCAAACACATATGATTAATATTTTATATGTCCATGACTGACTAGATATTTGTTCTAGACATAGCATATTGAAAAACAAGATGGAATACCTGCCATGCATCCATAGAACAGAAACTGATTTATACTGGGAGAAAAATAAATCATAAATTGAATAAGAACAAGAGAAAATACAATTTCATAGATTCAGAATGCAGGCAAGTTGATAAAATATACTGCAATGCTTTGATCTCTCTGGTGTATCAGTGTTAGTCTAAAGAACACAGAATATCACGAGCTATTTTAGTATTATATAAAAAAAATGTGGGTTTTTTTTCTGCATAGGAAGACTGCATCACTTTTTTTCACCTGCAGACAGATGCCTCAACCCAGCAGCCAGATTCCTCCTTAGATCCCAGGGAAGATAAAGATGTTTCAGTTTGGGAAACCAAGAAGTGGTCGCATTTTGCAAATTTAACCTCAAATGCACCTTCGGGCCTGTAGTCAAGAAGGTGTAAATGTTTGTGCTTCCTCTTAACTTTGACTCTGCTAGGTATCACCCAGGAATTTGCATAACTGACTATAGCTGCCGTTCCTGGTCAGGACAGGCAATTAGAAGCATATGCTTTGCCCTTTTAGTCTCAAGAGCTAATTATACTATTATACTGTTAAACATCACATGGGGTGATAGTTATTGTAGGCGGATTAAACTTCTTTTCAGACATTACCCACTTTGTGTGATACACCTAATGTCAGAATTCCCTCAAATGCTAATCCCAGCATAGTTACAAATTTCACCTCTTAAAAAGCTGAATAAAGAATAAAGCCACCTCATGCAGTGAATGCAGCAGTTGTCAAGAGCAAAACTGCCTCTCTATGAATTAAAGTAGCCATGGCTGACAGATTCAGGAGGGGACCCACACGCCACAAACTCTCAATTTAGGTCTTTAAAACAGGGCTTTGGGTGTGTGCAAGCTTTTACCGCACAAAGGGTAGATTCCACCCTATGGATGGCAAGTGCAGGGCATGGTGAAGGGAGAGGCTGAGCACCGCTCAGGTCTGTGCACTTCTTGGCTTTCTTCGGCATTCGTTTACCAGCCCACGTACTTTGGAACAGTTCTGCCAAACCCCTTCAACGTGGGTTTTGTGCACACACAGAATGTGTTTCACACAGTGCAGGAGTCGGAGAGTTGGTCATGCAAAATGTGGAAGACAAATAAGTGCACAAAGTGTGATTGGACTTGCAAAGGGCAATGTCCAACTCAGAATGTGGAGAACGCCAAAGCTCTCAAGAAAAATTGTGAAATCTGATACTATAAATGATAGGTGATAGGGAACATCATTGATACTGGAGAGACTCTTTAACATTTCTATAGCTGGGATTATTTTTCTGCTTCCTATTTTTTGATGATCCATGTGGTGCTCACCTACAGCCCCCTGGCCTGTGCAACCTGACAGTGTGTGTATATGACACTTCTCAGCCTATGATAAATACATCTTCTAGACATTCACAAAGAGAAACATCTCAGACAATCTGTCTTAAATGACACTTACAGAGCTACTTGTGTTGGTTACTTTCCTAAAAGATCGAGATTTTTAAAGGCATTGTCTTCTTGCTGACAGTTTCAGGGCCTGAGTGTCAAGATAAGTTTGCCAGAAACACATGCCTTCCCGTTTTATAGGGATAAGTATCCCAAGCATCTCTGGGTATCTCTGACCAGTTAAATTGGCAGGTAGCTGCATAGCTGAATTTAATTTATGACTACAAATAAACAGCTGCTCATTCTTTAGTCTGCACATCCACCTTTTACGCCCAAGTGCTCAGATCATTTAACAAAATCTCAGCTTGCTCTGTCCTAGCATTTTTGGGGCTAGCAGCCTTTTGTAGGGTTTCAGCTGCAGCACACCATTTGGCAAGGCTGCTGGAAAAATGTCCCTACCCTCTCTTTTTAAGTCATAGAATCACAGATTTATCATGAGTTGGAAGGAACCCATAAGGATAATTGAGTCCAACCCCTGGCTCCACACAGGACCAGCCCAATCAGAGCAGATGACTGAGAGCATTGTCCAGACACTTCTTGAACTCAGCCAAGCTCGGTGCGGTGACCACTGTCCTGGGGAGCCTGTTCCAGGGCCCCACCACCTTCTCGGTGAAGAACCTTTTCCTGATCTCCAACCTAACCCTCCTCTGTCACAGCTTCGTGCCATTCCCTCGGGTTCTATCGCTGGTCACCAGAGGGAGGAGATCAGCGCCTGCCCCTTCGCTCCCCCTCCTGAGGAAGCTGTAGGCTGCCATGAGGTCTGCCCTCAGTCTCCTCTTCTCCAGGCTGAACAAGCCAAGGCACTTCAGCCTCTCCTCGTACATCTTCCCCTCTAGACCCTTCACTATCTTGGTTGCTCTCCTTTGGACACTCTCCAATAGTTTTATGTCCTTTTTGTACTGTGGTGCCCAAAACTGCACACAGTGCTCGAGCTGAGGCTGCACCAGCACAGTGTGCAGTGAGACAATCACATCTCTAGAGTGGCTGGCAATGCCATGCTTGATGCACCCCAGGACACGGTTGGCCTTCCTGGCAGCCTGAGCACACTGTTAGCTCATGTTCAACTTGCTGTTGACGAAGACCCTCAAGTCCCTTTCAGCATGGCTGGTCTCCAGTGTCTCATCACCCAGTCTGTATGTACAGCCAGGGTTGCCCCTTTCCAAGTGCAGAATCCAGCACTGGCTCTTGTTAAACTTCATGTGGTTGGTGATTGCCCAGTTCTCTAATCTGTCCAGATCTCTCTGCAAGGCCTCTCTACCCTCGATGGAATCAACAGCTCCTCCAAATTTGAAATTAAAATTTCTAAACTCTGATTGTGACAAGCTGTAAGGTTCAGACAGCCATTTGATATCATACTGTCACATAACTCATGCCTCAGTTTCCTTCCTGGCAATGCTGACTCACATTTCCCAAATAACTGGCATGGTTCTACACAACCTCTATAGCTTTCCATGCTTCACCCTGAGCATTTCCTCAAATTAACTGTTCTCCAGTCATTTGTCTAAGACCTATAAACCCATGAGTAAGCCACCTCACCTCAATTCTTTTGAGAGGGAAAGGAGTTAAAAAAAAAAGAAGGTGGAAAATCTCCTCCCTATGTTCTTAAATAAGCCAACTAGGCTGTCTGACAACGGTCACTTTAAATGGATGCAGTGTGAACCTTTGTCAGAATGGATGGAGATCCAGACCTGAACGATTTATAAGCAGCAGCCATCAGTGATGGGAGGCAAAGAAATGAACTAAATTGTTGAGTGAGCTTTTATAGAAAGGTCAAAGTCTTCCTGAGCCATCACTGTTGGCTTCACTATTAGAAACTAAACTTAACTTCAGCATTGACCTTTACCCGAGTGTTGAGTGCCAGTTGTATTCTGACTGGGAGGAGCAAAGGGAAGAACAGGGTAACACAGGCAAGTGGTGAGCAGAGAAAATATCACTGTCCCCTCTGCAATCCATCCCCTTCCCCCATCATACATCTTGCACCATCCATCCCTGCTGCAGAATCAAGGAGGCTGGAGAAATGACAGCTTCATCCCGTCATTGCAAGGTTATGAACTTTAAAACCACATTAAGAAGGGTGCTCTTTCTTTTTCCCCCAAAACCGAGAAGGGATTGAGGGAGACAGAACTGCAGTGAACTGTTAATCAGAGACTCAATCCCTGAAGAATACCAGCACATTTCTTCTTCGGTTATATTTTATCATGATGTTATTTTAAAATATTCTAAGCCAAGTGCCTATTCCACCCCCATTTGTCTGCCTGCTATCTATAGGCTGTCTACACATAACGATCAAGGGGATTATAATAGTGCTCTACCATAGTTCCCCATGAAGAAGCTGTATTCACAAATACACACGCCTTTTCCAGTATTCCTGTGCCTGTATGAAAGAGTGCAGTTGTCTAAGACAGTCTGCATTAAGACTGTGGTTTGAGTGAGTCTAAATGTGTTTTTCTAGACAGTTCGTATGTGGAGATTTCCTTTAATCTTAATTCTAACTTTGTGTTCGCTTAATAAGCAAATTCATGACTCAGAGAGATTTAAACTCACCAGGCTGAACTGAGTGCTTGGTTTGGGTTGGTTACCAGAAAGACAATTCGATAAGATAGATCTTACTCCTGAAAAAGAAATTAGATTTATGAGGCCAGGTTCAAACCTGTAAAACAATGCATTTGACGAACGTTCAGGTTTTATAGCGGAAAAGACAGAGAGCCTTTTAATCACCTCACTCCAAAACTTACAGGAGGGACTTGCAACTCCCATCAACTGCAAACCATCCCCTAGTGATGCTGACCCTGCCAACTAAAAATAGCAAAAATGCATGGTAAAATATGGAGCCGATTGTAAGGCTCGCAAGCATCCACCTTCCAGCTTCTCTACATCAGCTTACCCAAGTCTCCAAACATGCTCTCCAGAGAGCAGATCTTTTTTGAGATGCAACAGGTGCAGAAGCAAAACATACCTGGATTGGATCTCCAGGATGGGAGTAGGTAGCCATTAAAGTAACAGAAAATAACATTGCATCAGCCATCCACTCTCCCAAAGGGGAAGTAATTTCAGACAAGTATGTTTCCAAGATATTGTATCTCCATAATTATTTCAGTGGGAAGGTATGGTTAGAAATCAAAAGCAAGATGTTTTTAACCACCTTCTCTTGCTATACTCTAACTAAATGAGAAAGGACTGAACATAAACAATTGCAGAGAGCTGAGATACGGAGTCCTGCTGTCCTGGGGATGGCTGAACTCCTGCCTGCCCATGGGGAGTGGCGAATGAATTCCTTGTTTTGCTTTGCTTGTGTCCACAGCTTTTGCTTTACCTGTTAAACTGTCTTTATCTCACGCCATGAGTTTTCTCACATTCACTCTTCCGATTCTCTCCCCCATCCCAA
>VWZZ01002912.1:739584-812866 GCA_013399095.1 Psophia crepitans
TGGGGTAAAATCACAACAACCACATAGGATGACAGTTAAATACAACACTGAGAGACCACTGTCATAATGCAACTTTTCTATTTTTTCTCACACTGAGATGGCCTAAGTTTTACTCACCTGAATCAAGAAACCAAAAACTCTGCAGAACATGAAGATACACTTTATTTCTCACCCAAGGGTGGATGCACCTGTGAATGCAAAGGAAAATGGTCTTTGCCTTCTTCACTAAAATAAGTCTTCAAATCCATGATGGTGGAAGACCCGTGGACCTGCATCTGACAGAGAGAAGGGCAAATATGGACGTGCTGCGTTTTGAAAAATTGGAGGAAAAATCCCATATCCTATGTTGTGGCATTTGCTCTTTCTGGCTTAAGAAAAGGGAAGCAAGCCAGAGAAGAGTAAACGGAATCTGATTTGATCTCCATTTGAAAACTGTGGGATAGAGCAACTCAGCTAGATTACACAGAAATGTGTAGACATAGGATATGGCACTTACTAAATATGCTCAGCTGTTTGCTAACTGTTTCTGAAGCTTTGAAAAACTTTCCATTGTGGGAAAGCCATCTGGTGGGTCATCCGCAATTGCTCCATGAGAAATTCTTTACAAATGTGAAAGTTAACAACTGCCCAGGACCTGACTAATGAAGAACTAAAAGATATGTCTGCTGGCAGGGCCAAGTCCTAGACCTTTATCAGTTTCAGTTCAGACAAGAACTGCTGGGAGAACAGTCAAGACACCCCAGAAAGTTTCTTACAGGCTTCAGAAAGCCAGTGAGCAGAGGAAATGCTGTGGCAGGGACAGTCATCTCAAACTCTGAGCATGGATGACATTTGCACATATATACTGTGGTCGTACCATAAATTTTAACAACTGCCCTGGGAACAAGATGAGAAGGGCCTGTTTTTGTATGCCGCAAAAAGTACTCAAAACCTCCTTTTTGGATATACAACAGGAACAACGTGGGGGAGACTATGAGGAATACAAATAGAAATGCTCCAGTAAGTTTTGTTTAAAATTTATTGAGGGTATTCAAAATACAATTTACAGTGTTTCAGTTTACAGTATTTTCTGGGTACATTGAACATTCTCTTTATTAAAGAACAGCATGGTACTTCCAAAATTGTCTGTAAACTATTAACACCTGTTTTTTTGAGCTGCATCCCCAACCTCTCAAGTTGTGAAGCTCTGAGAAGCCCCTGAAGAGCCAGGACTGTAAACAGTACCTCAGCTAAGAGTTAAAAGTGAGTGATAGGAAGATGGGAATTTAAGGGGCTGTATAAAACATTGTCCATGCCATTGTATTAACATAACTTAGTTTGGCAAAAGCAAACAGATATTTAAACAGGAAATACCTCAGATCTGCTAGCTTATGTCTCAGTTGGTGTCCTTAGTATTTCCTTCTGGATATGCTGTATCAGCCCAAGTTCAGCGTTACTGCAAAAGACCTCCTGATTTTCCCTTCCAGTCCTCCTTAGATCATCCTTCTTGATCACTACAGAAACCATCATTATCATTGGCCTGCTGCTGAATCCTCTACCTGCAGGACATCTTCCTTTCAAGCTTTGTGCTGAGATACCACATCTAGGCTCTGCCCTGGTGCAAGTTGCTAATATTTTTTGCTTAGAAGCTCTTAGAGGCTTTTCTTCAAAGCAGAAACTCTCATTCCCTATCTTGAATATTGAAGTGTTCCTTCCCTTGTCCTTAACAAAAACAGTCTCAACTCTCTAGAGAGCTGCTGTCCTTTCTTCTAGCTTGTTGGTTTGACAGTATCAAACCCCTCTTCACCTTCTTCTAATGGCTTCCATCTCTCGATGACACCCTTGGTTTCACTTCCAAGGCCCTCCACAGCTTATCCCCTCCTTGAAATCATCTTTTACGATCCAGTTAGCCCCTGATGCAGCTTTTCTACCTCCATTTAGTATTTGAGATTTCTCCATGCACCGTGATGAGCTTCTGAATAAATGTTCCCAAAGTCATCTTGGTATCTTCTTTCACATCTGCTTTCCCATTGCCACAACTTTACTAACAACGTAAGTCTCCATTCTGTATTTCTGGATGCCTTCAGAAATTTTGCTGCAAGCCTGAACAGGAGCAAGAGAAAACCTCAGTTATGAAATGCTGGGGTAGTGTTATAAACCTTGTCTGATGTTGCGGCTGCCATGTCATCAGTGCATTTGGTTGCATAGTGTTTCTCTTTCTTCTAATGGAAAAAAAATCAATGAGTAAAAGCTGTTTTGAATGAGGGGGGATTTTGTGTTAAAATATGTGCAATTCAGTTTTAAGAATGATTGGAAACAGTTCAGTGGAAACTAGTCTGAATCATGACCTTAAAACTGAAAAACTCTTGCCCCTGAAATTCAAGGCTGAAGGAAAAGTTCAAACTTCGAATCTCCTCAGGTTTTGGTTCTGGGCTACATTCAAAACCTGAAGGGGCTTATTTTTCCAAATGCAATTTGATGTGGCCTGGAATAGCATAAATCTCACAGAAACATCTGGGAAGAGTTTTGCTGATAGAAAGAACATGGAAGTATTTTTTCTTGTGAAAGCACAGCATTATAAAGTTAACATAAAATTTTTCTAAAATCGTTGCCACTCCAACATTAAAAATATGGGCCATTAGTCCAGAAGAGGAGCAGAGTGACTTTGAAAAATTCTTTGCATCCCAATTATATCTTGTTATTTTTATTTCTAAGAACATAAAAATACCTGCTGGGTAAAGCTAATTATGTTCAACACTGTCAAAAGAACAATGCAATTTAGGGAAAACGTGAGCTTGGCCACTTTTTGTTTTCTGTTCTTCTCACACTCCCAGAAAGACTGTTTTAAGGACATTCCAGGACACTTTTATGACTACTCCACTCCATACCTTAGTACAGATCTGCCACCGATTAATTCCTCCCTTTCCTGAACCTAGTAGTACTCTCTGTTTCCACAGCTTCAAATGGCACCAGCTTGCAAAAGCTCATGAACCCCTGTGTAAAGACACCCTTTCATCTGCTTTAAACCAATCTCCTACTAGCTTCAAATGCTCTCAGGTCTGGTTGTTGTGGAGCATGGTGAAGAACAGTTCTGTATTTGTCTTATGCAGTGGCTTTTACGATTTCATAAACCTTGACCACATCTCCCCAAACCCAGCTGTCTCTTCAATCTGAACGGTCCCAAACTTTTTAGTGTCTTCCTGTAAAGTAGCTGCTCCAACCCCTTTAAAGTTTTGCTGCCGTCCTCCACACCAGCTGTACAATATCCTTCTTGAGACACGGAGATCAGAAGTATTACACCACATCCAAGATGAGCCCATCAAACTTTTATATAATTCCTCTTCTTCCTTCCTCACAACGCCCGACATGTTTTTGGCTGCTGCTGCATGCTGAGCTGATGATTTCAGGGACAACAAAGACCTGTTTCCTGAGCCATAACTACCACCTCAACGTTCAATACTGTGCAGTATGCCCCGTTTAGATTATTTTAGTTCCAGATGTATTCATTCATATCTATCTGCATTGGTATTCCTTTGCCACCTTTTTACCCTCGCAAGTAGCTTTCTGAGGTACTCCTGAAATTCCTTGCCGTTAGCATGGTGTTTGGCTGCCAGAGAGCTCAGTGCCAGCCGCAGCCTTGGAGATCGCACTGTGAACTCCCACTACCACATCATTGATGAAGGTGCTGAATAAAACTGGTTTTAGTACTGATCCTGAAGGAACAAACTGCTGACGCGTATTCATCCAGAAATGTCATTTTTAAGATCAGTTACTTGCTTTCTGTCCTTTTATGGGGTTTCACTTCTAGTGGAAGGTGTCCCTGCCCATGGCAGGGGGGTTGGAACTAGATGATCTTTGAGGTCCCTTCCAATGCAAACCATTCTATGATTCTGTGATAAATGACCCTTTCCTCCAAGCCCATGGCAACTTAGTTTCCATAATAACATCTGGTATGGAACCTTAACAACAACTTTTGGAAATCCCACCTTATGTCCCCAGGGAAATCCTTTATCCTTGTCCTTATTGACATGCTCACTGACACCCTTGGAGTGCTTGAGCAGGTTCCTGAGACAGGACTTCCTTTGAAGAAGCCATGTACACTTTCTAAAAGACCATGTTCTCAGTGCTTTCATTTTATAGACTATACTATCTCATCTGATTTAACAGTCTGTAGTTATTTCTGAAGACTTTCAAGCCAGACTGTGGCATTAAACAATGATGCTTAATCTCCATAAAGCTTATTCTCAGTGTTTTATTCGTATCGGTGAAATGGGTAAAAAATGCAAGTTTCCCAAAGCTGTGGCACTTGCTGAAAATTATTTTTATATGCTAAGTAAATAAGACAAAGGGAAGCCAGATCCAACAAGTGATCATACCCACTTAATTTCATTGCTAGGCAAAGAAAATAAAACCAAAATAACCCTCAGGTGCATTACAGTCAAAATGTAATTAGCAGCATGATATGAATCCATTATTTCAACCAGGTTTCTCACCTTGTATATACAGACCCTATATGAGAGGTAGTCTTTGTTTCTACTTTAAGTCCTAATTAAGTCATGTTATTTGTTTTTCTTTCCCACTCCATTGTTTTCCCTTCACCCATCAATTTTTCTCTACCTTCCATATCTCTTACCTTCTCCATTTTTCCCACCAAAAAGCAGTAAAAATGCTAGATGAGAAGAATTAATGAAATATTTCCCTCTGTTACTTGTAGAAATCTACCCTCCACATTCATTTGAAAATCAAAATGCTGAGGAAAACTGGTCAGTTATTGAGAAAATATTATCATTTCAATGGCAGTAAGAAAAAAATCTAAGCAACACGCAAAAATTCTTACAGTTTTAAGTTTTTACAAATGCACCTAATTTAAGGGATGGAACATGCAATGTTCTGAATTTCCAAAGAAATTGATCTAACACTGGACAAACATTCATGCACACATACTTACATAGGTTATAGGGAAGTTATATGAATCGATACTCTAACAGCTCGGCCAAACTACCCTGGCTGGCGAAAATAATAATGCGGTATCCAAGCCTGTCTTTTGGGGTTTCACTTCATGGTATTTATCAGTCTTGACATTTCACCCCCACCATGCAGCAGAAAGGTTATTAAGAGCACAGCACAAATAGCCTGTATTCCCAAGAGGACATTTTAATCAGAAAGAAAAACAGTAACTGCAGACTCTAATAAGAAAGGGGCTCTGTGTGAGGGAAATATCACAAAGTCACGCGGAAGAGTTTTGCTGCTGCTCATGGCTGAGCAGGATCCCCGGTGCAAAAGGGAGCCAACAGGACATCACCTGCCGCCAGCTGGACCTGCCCTCTGGAGTCATGCATGGAGGCGCAGAGGAGACATCAGCTCCCATCACCTGCCTTTGTTCTGGATTTAAAAAAAAGAAAAAAAAATTGTTTCTTTTCAGCCATGTGGAATAAACATCTGTGGTACTCTTGGGGTCTTATTTCCTTAATTTTCTTAGTAAACACTAATGGAAATGTACCTTCTACTTCTGTTCCTCCTCTGATGTACTTTTTAAATTTCTTCTTAATTTACTTTGTAAGCCACAAACTGAAGGGACACCATCATTCCATACTAATTTAGTGCTCCCAAGGAAAATTCAGCCAGTATGTGACTACCTCACTGCTGCTGACTCCCACCATGCTCAGGTGGTATGGGTGAGTTGGAGTCACATCCCAGCCACTCCCGGCTCATTCTGCAGCATCTCTGCCCAGCGGCTGCCCCTGGCTGCCTGCCCCTTGCCCCTGCGTGCCCTGCAGCCAGGTACCTGCTCAAGGTGGCTCCTGTCCGTACAGCAAAAACTTGCAGCCTCATATGGGGACAGAGAGGTGCTGTGGAACCCTCATGTTACAGGCACGCTGGCAAAAAGTAAGAGTGAGAGGTAAGGGTGTGCAGGAGCATCCTCAGCCTCTTTGGTTAAGTTGTAACCTCTGTCTCTTGCGCTAGTAGCACATAGGGATGTATTAACCACTTTGTAAGTCATCACAGGGGAGCAAGAGGCAGACACCCTGGGTAGCAGAGAAGCTCACCCAAAACCTATGCAAAAGCCAGTGCTTTCAAACAGGGAGGCAGTGGGGGCATTGCAAGAGCTGGCAAATGGAGCAGAAAGCCTCAGTGCTGAGCGCTCCCGTAGGCCAGTCATGTACCACGTCCTCTCCCGTGTCACTGCTACAGGGACTTCAGCCTCTCACACTGGAAACACCCGTCAGTCTCAGCATCGCATCCTGGCAGCAGCACCCCAAACATGCCCATAGCCATGCAAGCAGCAAGGAGTGGAAGAGCACATGCCATGAAGTTTTCACAGGCAAACTATAGCATAAAAAGTAGCAGCAGTTTTAAGGGATTACAGCTTTTTATTCACTATTCTGCCATGGCAGGGGTATTGGAAGCATCATGGGTTGGCTCCTCAACTACTGAAGTTCATAATCTGGTACATTAACTTCAATCGCCCTTATTGACCTCTTCACTCACATCGATGCTGGAGCCACTGACTTGAGCAAGGGTGGAGAAGGGGGAGCACAAGGTTACACCATGACTCCTAGCCCAAAGGCTGGATGTCTTCTCCCATACTTGACATCTACTTCAGAATTTCTCAGCATAGCTGACTGGAAAGAACAAGGTCTGTGAGTCTGCAGTTTTGCCACTCTACTGCATTTGTTCACTGTTCTGTGACCTTTTGGAATTTTGCAGCTGAGAAAGATCCTTATTTACTGTTGTTGAGAATCTCACATTTCTAAATGCTGCTCATCATCAGAAGGGATCTGCCTCAAGACTTCTGAATGCATGGCACTGCTTCTGATGCAGCCCATATTATTCTGTAAGCAGACACACGCCTTCTGCTGCTGAAATTCTCAAGACATCTCTCTGCTGTGGCTTCTGCTGCAGTCTCACAGCTCTGGATGTTGTGAGGTATATACCAACAGAGCTGACAGCCTCAGAAAGCTGTGTGTTACCTAGCAGCAGCACAAAACCTATAAAAAATGTTCCTATGAAGTAGAGGTGTCACTCTCACTGCTTGACTGGAGATCACAATGAGATTGCTTTTGCCTAAACCCGATCAGTGTCCAGTAAAAATGAAAACCAATGTTGTAATAAATCAGTTTGAACTCCATTCCCCAGGTATTCAGTGACATTATGATTAATTTCTCCATTCACATGCAATCTGCTTCTCTCTTTGCCAAAGTTTCTCCACCATATTTTCAAGCCCAAAGTCATGGTCATCAATATTTGATTAATTTAACTGGGAATAGTTAAGATAACCTGGGGATATTATTTAGCTGTAGAGTACCAGACATTAAAAACAAAGCTCTGCCTAGAGTGGTCACAGGTTGATCATTACTCTGGTAGAAGATTCAACACTGAATTAAGTGGGTTTCTACCCTTGCCTGAATGCAGTTTTACATCAGCTCTAAAATAAGCCCTCCACGTAACACCAGAATTTCGTCATGCATTATTTGCATTTGACTGAGATACAATAACATTTAAACTCAAAAAAAGGCTGCACTTTTTAGTCTTTCATGGTACCTTATAGCAAAATGTTCTCTATCAGTACATTTTGCCCGTGTACTACATAAAAAATGTATAATGTGAATGTGTAGTATAAATATTTATAACACATTCACTTAACCTCAATCCATCTTATATATTCAGCTCTAACTGTTTAAGTTTTGGGGGAGAAGTATAATTTCCAGGGTAACTTTCCAGTAACTCTTGCCTGTTACAGGATAGTTTTTTCCCCCTTCTTCCTCTGTACCCCACAGAGAAACAACGCAGTGGTCAAGCCCAGGTTTTATTATTTCAAAACATTATTTATTATTAAAAGCCTAATTTGTTGATAACTGCACACTAATCTTTCCTAAGTTACAGACAAACAAAACAGCATCACTGATTTCGACACCACGAGGCATTATCCAAACACTGTTGGAGATATTCCCGGGGGTTTTCCTATCTTCAGTAGGTTTTGATGGTATCTTTGGCTGCACTATAGCTGAGTATTGATTACTGCCCTCCCAAATCAGATCACTGTTATCATACTTTTAATTATAGGGGGTTTTAATTAATTAGTTGCATTTAAATGTCTTTGTTCTTGAGGCTTCATTAAACAAATGGATAGAGTTCATTTCCAGGAGGCCTTGGAGAATGAGCGTACTGCCTTTCTTACATACACGGGGCGGGATGCTTTCCTCTTGCTTCTCAGACCACCCAGCCTTTGTCCTGCCCTTATAGGCACCCTCTCTCACTAACAATTGTCACGTACATGTCTGCAGAGGGCTAGAGAAATTCCTCACCAAAATTTTGGTTGCTTTGGTTTGTTGAAAAATAATTTTGTCAGGTCAATGAAAAAGATTAGCAGAGAGAGAGGAATTTTGTAAGTAGCAGTACATAGATCACACATAGTTACGTAATATATTAAATATCATCTAATGTTGTAAATATTCTTAGCACAAAACTCCCACATACACAGTGTTTCATGTGAACAATTAGAAATTACATTTGGGCCCCACAAAAAAAAGCCTTCCAAGGCCTTCATTCATTTTCACTTAAAAATATCCAATTAGTACTTATCTCAGACTGTTTATTCTTCATCCTCTTTTCAAAAGCCACATTTTGATGGATGAAAGGGGAACTCAAAATAACACGGTTGTTCAGTAATATACCTATGAAAGTAAATGTTTAGCTGAGTTGAATATGGGATGGGTGCAAATGCATCCATAGAATAAACAATTTAATTTTTCTCCTTAAGAATGACCTTGCAAAACCAACTTTGCTCCAAGCAGTAATAACTGACTCATCATTATGACTAGTTCAAAATTAAAAGTGTCTCTGACTTTCCACATCATGCAAGTCATGAAAGGTAATAGACACTATCTTGGTTACAAGCCAGCCAGCTCCACTCAAGGTCATCCAGTCAGGCAATGCTATTTTTGGTAGCTAAGCAAGGCCAAACCACAGCAATTTTCAAAGAAAGAAGACCTAATAAATTTGAGGGGTAAGGCCTAGAAAGGAAAGCCAAGTCACCCAAATTACAGGGAAGGAATGTGAACATGGTGCAGCTAGGTGGGATTTGGAGGGAGCCTGCTTCAGTTGCCCCGTAACATGAAAATGAAAAAAGAGAGAGAGGATGGATTATAAAGATGTAGTAAATTTGTTTCGGGGTTTCTCCCTTTATCATCATGCATTGAATGATGCTACTTTTCAAGGGAAGGCTTCAAGCAGGGGACATTATATATTATTATGGTATAACTCCAGCATGCAGCACAAGACCCAAAAGTCTGAGGATCTTTCTCGGGGGGTGTGCAACTGCACAACTGTTACCTGTCACTGAGGACTGGGGCTCTACACCCTATAGGCTTTCTGAACGCACCGTGCTTTACCCGTGGCTCTTCGTGGCCTCCCTGTAATGCACGGTCAGGGCTGTGAGGACATTTCCCAGGCTCCAGTGGGCTGGCTGGTGTGCAGCTGCCCATGGTCACCTCGCTTAAGTATGGTGGGGCTGTGCCCTGCCAGGAAGCCCTGCCAGCCTCGCTACCTCTCAACTCCTGCCTCACTCCTCCTGCGGGACAACCTGTCCTTGCTGCAGCCTGACAGACATAACTTACAACGGAGGAACATTCAAGAAAAGCTAGTATCTATTTTACGTATGCTATTTATGGAGCAGAGCCACTCAGACTTAGAAGAGAGCAGGCTCAATGGACCGTTTGCATTTCCATCACAAGCACTTGGTGTTTTTACCATTATTCCTCGCAAGACTGGAAGACAAGAACAGTAAGCAAGCAGCACTGCAGCACTATAATGACAAGATGAAACTATTCAGGATAGACGGGGAAGCTGAAGCCTGAGGTTTCCAGCTACAAAGCCAGTGTTAAGATTATGTTGAGCAGATATTTTTCTACACCAAAAACAGAAGAGGACAATCCAGTGAATTAGTAGAGGGAGGGAGGAGACAGTGCATGTCTGGAAAATGTGCAGTAAACCACAGAACTCATTATAAATCGTATCTGTGTGTACATTTGCTAAGCCAGCTGTGTATAATATTCTAGATATCCTTTAGAGTTGTTTTGCACCAATAATTCTTTAAACGTTACTCTGGTTTTACACTGAAAGTCTGTCCCTTCAGTGTACTGAAGAGCACCATTTCTTTGACAAAACCACGCTAAAAAATAATTCACTGCTTTGGTGCTTTTAGTTTGAGGAGAATGAAAACTATATTCTGTCAGTGAAAGTTGCAAGGATTTCCATTTTCCAGCATTGTAAATAACTTAACAGAGACATACAGCAAGCAGTCACTTCTGCATGCGCATCTCCAATTAGCACTGATGATGGTGTTATCTGCATGCATGAAAAATGGAAAAAACATCTAATTTTTTTAGTCGGACTCAACTGGTTGGGTCTAAGTTGTTCAGGTTTAATAACCTCACGCTACACAATCCTGAGACGCTATTTAACAGTCCCTGAAGAGAACTCATGAACTGGGTGGAGAGGAACCAAATGAAATTCAACAAGGGTGAGTGTAGGGTACTGCACCTAGGGATAAATAACCTCAGGCACCCGTTCAGGTTAGGGGCTGACCTGCTGGGAAGCAGCTCTGCAGAGAAGGACCTGGGAGTCCTGGTCGACAAGAAGCTCTCCATGAGCCAGCAGTGTGCCCTTGTGGCCAAGATGGCCAGTGGTATCCTGGGGTGCGTCAAGAAGAGAGTGGCCAGCAGGTCAAGGGAGGTTATCCTCCTCCTTCTCTGCTCTGCCCTGGTGAGGCCACATCTGGAATATTGTTCTGGACTCCCCAGTTCAAGTAACATGGGGAACGACTGAAAAGAGTCCAGTGGAGGGCTACAAGGCTGATTAGGAGAATGGAGCATCATCTTTTGTATGAGGAAAGTCTGAGAGAGCTGGGTCTGTTTAGCCTGGAAAAGACTAAGAAGTTATCTGACCAATGTTTATAAATATCTGAAGGGCGGGGTCTAGAGGAAGGGGCCAGACTGTTCTCAACGGTGCCCAGGGACAGGACAAGGAGCTATCAGCACAAACTGGAACACACGAAGTTCCATCTCAATATGAGGAAAAACTTCTTTGTGCTGAGGGTGACAGAGCACTGGGACAGGCTGCCCAGAGAAGTTGTGGAGTCTCCTTCTCTGGAGATATTCAAAAGCTGCCTGGATGCGATCCTGTGCAGCCTGCTGTAGGTGATTCTGCTCTAACAGGGGGGTTGGACTAGATGATCTCCAGAGGTCCCTTCCAACCCTAACTATTTTATGATTCTGTGACCTCATATTATTATTAGACTGGTACAGTACAGTTATCAGCTGTTATTCAGAACTCAGCAAAAAGTGTCCGCAGTCCCATAGGGTTCATGCTAGCTTTTGGAATTGGTTACTGATGAGGAAAGAGAAAGTGAGAGACAGACTACCATGAAAAGTGCTCTGTTTTTGAGCTAGAGCATGGCATCCTGATCTTCACTTTTACCTTCAGCTTTGTGTCATTTTCATTTAACTCACCCTGCTTAAAACACTGTTGCAACATGACTGTTTCTACTTGTCTTGTTAACTTTCTAAGGCTGACTGAGTTTTTGATTAGCTTATATCCCATTCACTAGCAGCCCGAGTTGCCATCAGAGACTGTTGCTCCCAAGCTGTACTTCTGAAGAAAGGGGACTGGCTTTCCCCTGGCTTACCTTCTCTGCTGAAGAGCAGTACAGTCACTGTGCTGATACCTAAAGAGCTTCTGACACCACCTGCTCCTCCATGATGGGGAGACATGCCAATTCTGCAAGATAGATATATACAGACATCTAGATATCTACATAGATATAGATAAACTTTGCTATAGATGTAGATATCTAGATATCTGGATATGCCTATCTATCTACTATATCTATATAGAGATTGATATTGATATAGATACCCAGACAACCTATCTATCTCCAAGTAGATAGATATCTAGCTAGCTAGCTAGTTTTGTATAGATATTTGTATCTAAGTATATATCTAGGTAGATAAATGTATCTCGATATAGATACCTAGATCTATATGGATATCTATCTAGAGCTATACATATCCACCTAGACAGATATCTGTAGATGCCTGTCTATAATAGATGTTTAGATAGATATGGTTCTAGAGAGATATTCTACATCTATCTATGTCCATGTAGGTCTGTGTCTATATCCATAGAGATATATCCCTTCTCAACTAGGTAGGTGTAGATCTTGGGACCAAGACATAGTTCAAATATGTGCTGGTTGCTCAAATAATTTTAGCCCAGTTGAGGAAAGTAACATTCTCCCCAAAAGAACAGTATGGACAAGAGAAAGTAATATTGCTAACTACCCACCATTTGATAAAACTGAACCACTGAAACTACAGGAATCTGATTGTATTTCATCACAAATCTCTCTGATTCTTCATTTTCTTGGAGACGTTTAATTTAGATTACTGTTAAAGTGAATTAAATTAGAATTAACCTTGTCTGTACAAATGATGCTTCAGAAAGGTAAATGTATTTCTCTTGACATGCATGAAAATGAAACGATAAATTGATACGTGCACATGTCAATGCAGACAGAGCTTTTCTAGCAAGTAATTACCAACGTGTAACTCTACCGATTAAGTTTGTAGATTGTTAAGTGGGATCATACTGGAAGAATTCAGAGAAATTGGTCCTTGGATATGCTTAGAGATTAGTCTATGATACCATTCTGGTTCTAAATTATACCTGGGTAGAAAAAAAACACCCAAGGTCTCCATCATGTTAGGTGGACACATGTCTGAGCAAAACTGATGAGCTGACATGCAGATTTTCAGACTGGCTTTGCGTGAACTGGCTAAACTCTATTGCAAGCTATATCTAGTCTAAATGATTAACTGAGCAGAAAGAAATGAGATAGAGAAAACATTTAATAAAACCCAACAGTTCAGTGGTAGCTATTAAACGGAGGTTAGATTCCTAGGTTCCTACTGCTTTTTAGCAAATGGAGGGAAAATAAGTGGCTCATACTATTCTTGTTTGCCAAGTTTTTCTAGTTTTGCTGATGTTTGTCATTTTACATGGGCTGAAAAATCTGTATTAGTCTCCAGAGACTCTCTGTTACAGCTGGGGTTAAGATGTACCCTACTGAATTATTATCTGCCTTGACTTTTCATGAATACTATCTGAACATCTGGCTTTTTATGTTCAGAATACTTTTAAAAAAAAAGTAATTTTTAAGTGAACTTGAGGCATCATCTGCCTTCCACATAGTTGTTTACTACATCCAGCTCTATTCCATAAATGTTCCTAAACAGAAAAATTTATCCATCTATCCATGGTAAAATATCTATCACTGCGCCCCAGTCCTAAAGAAAGGTATGAGAAAATCTGTAGCCCTGTAGGTTGCGTGAGTACCTAAATGTCCAGCATGTTCTTACAAGAGGGCAAGGGCAAGCACATCCTTAGCTTATAGTTAACTCACAACATATCTATATGTTTGAATCTGTAAATGGGATGTAACTAACAGGTAAGTCTCACTGCACAGAAGGTCAGTTTTAGCCATTGTGAACCATGACATGGTAGTTAAAGTGACATTTTCCTAAAAGAATACCAATGACTGTCCTTACATGCTCAACCAATTCTGTAACTCCTTTAGGCATGCTAATGAGTGCTCTACAAATTCTGGTTCTCTTCAGATGTGATTGCACAGTAAAAGACAGATCAAGGCATGTTTGTCACATACAAATGTGATTTCTTTTAATCATGCAGAAATCACAACTGAACAATTCACATACTATGTTTCAATGGCATATGGTAGTGTCTTTCATTCCTGAAAATCCCTGGGATTTCTGGAGTGCAAAAGCAAAACAAGAACATCAAATAAAAATAGAAAATCTGACAGGTTTGGGTCACTCATCTCCCACAAAGTTATGAGAGCATTATTTTTACTGCAAAGACAGACTTTTATCCATGTCTCTGATGCATTGTTCACTTTCCATCACAGACCCTCTTGCTGCACTGTGTTTCCCAAAGAATAATATTCACTTTGTGTTCCTCTCGTTTCAGAAAGTTACCCTTCACTGGCACTTCAACATGCTGATGGAGATAATATCAGTGCCTCGTACCATTCTTTTCCCCTGCTATTCTCATAGTACAAAATGGTATTATACAATAATGAATTTCATTTGGGTCATAAACATGCCTGGCATGGTAGGTCTGAATTTCCTTAAGGTACAGTAAGAAATCTGTCTTACCAGAACAGGAAAAAGACATATATCAAAATTTTACAGATTACAAAAGAAAATCCTGGAATTGTAATTCATAGAATCACAGAATGGTTAGGATTGGAAGGGACCTCAAAGATCATCTAGTTCCAACCCCTCTGCCATGGACAGGGACACTTGACACTAGACCAGGGTGCCCGAAGCCCCATCCAATCTGACCTTGAACACTGCCAGGGATGGGGCATCCACAGCTTCTCTGGGCAACCTGTTCCAGTGCCTCAACACCCTCACAGCAAAGAATTTCTTCCTAATATCTAATCTAAATCTACCCTTTTTCAGTTTAAACCCATTCCCCCTTGTTCTATCACTCCCTGCCCTTGTAAACAGCCTCTCTCCAGCTTTCGTGTAGCCCCCTTTAGGTACTGGAAGGCCGCAATTATGTCTCCGTGCAGCCTTCTCCAGGCTGAACAAGCCCAACTCCCTCAGCCTGTTCTTGCAAGAGAGCTGCTCCAGCCCTCTGATCCTCTTTGTGGCCCTCCTCTGGACTTGCTCCAGCAGGTCCATGTCTGTCTTGTGCTGGGAACCCCAGAGCTGGACGCAGTACTGCAGGTGGGGTTTCACAAGAGCAGAGTAGAGGGGAGGAATCCCCTCCCTCGACCTGATGGCCACAGTTTTTGATGCAGCCCAGCACATGGCTGGCTTTCAATTCAATTAATTACAGGAAACTTTTGCATTTAGGTGTAGAAGGACAGAAGCTTCCAGCATTTGCTTTTCACCAACTCCAAAGAGCTAGTTTTCCTTTGCCCTCATTCCTCCTTACCACTCCTGGACTGTTTTTCTCTGTATGTCCAAACTGCCTGTCTCAACCAAATTGGCTCTGATCTTCTCTGGCTGCTCACTAGACTAGTGAAGTGAAATGGAAGAGGGATAAAAAGTGCTACAGAGTAAAAGAGGCATGAAGCAAAGGGAGAGAAGATACAGTCTGTGATGCTCCACCTTTCTGACACACATCACACTGCAGCACAGCACATCTCACTCAGGGTTGCATATGTATAATCATATCTCATACGACACATGTTATAAACTATTGGAATAACTCCACCGAGGACTATGCTATTCCCTTGCAAACAAACACATGCTCTTAAATATCACCTGGACATACCCCAAAATCTCCTGGCTGACTTGAAGTCAGTGTTTGAAAATAGCTGCTTTGCATGGAAGAAACCCTCTTCGTAACAAAGTGCTATTGGGAAGTGGGCTGATGCATATTTGTTTTTAAAATGGAGCAGAATAACAACAGATCCTACCAACAGATCCTGCTGAACTCAGAAAGAAAATGGCTTTATCTTTTTATAGAAGTGACAGTCCTTCAGTTCTCTAGTAGAGCTGTCAGGGTAAAGGCTCAGTGGAGTTTGACTGAAGTATGTGAACTCTCTAATCTTCGGTTCAGCTATTTTCATAAGCTGTTTTCCAATGAGTAGTCAAAATGCCAGTTACCTAAAGTGTCATTAGAAAAAAAAAGAAATTCTAGACTTCCTATCTTCCCTGCAGCAAAACCTTTTCTGTAAAGTCCCTCTTGTTTTTAAGCTACGGTTTCAGTCTATCAAGAGCACATTTTGTATTTGGATAGCTGCTGAAAAATTCTAAATATAGGAGGGTAATACTATGTAGTTTTATGACTACATTATTTTATCCATGTTTCACTTCATCTTTTTGGGACACATCCCTTTCTTTTGTTGACATTGGCCCCTGCATCCTCCATTGTTTATCAGAATAACTAGATCAAACAATAATTCAAATTTACTGGAGCTCTTTCAGCTCGTTCAACAGGTTCTCAAAGAGTTTTGAAAATTGAACAAGTTCGTATTCTGCCTTTTCCTTTCCCACCGAGGCATGTGCAAATCGCCTGGCAAACTCATGGGGCTGCACTGAACTGCCATTTGGCAGGAAGGAGTTTGATATCTGACCACAGTTTCCCTCTCTCTACGTGTCAGTGAGAGTGGGAGAGCTCAGGCATTGCTCAGTTTCTCCATATGACCAAAAGGAACTGACTTTCACAACGCAGAGAGACAAGTTTTGTCTGCCTTGTCAAGAACAGCGCTGCCCGCAAGGGTGTCTAGGTGTGAAATTAAAGGGCGATGTAATGAGGGCAGCATAAGGCTCTGACCGGGGCTCCACACAGGGGACCCTCTGGAGGGAAAAAGAAAGAAAAAGACTTGGTTTTCCAGCTGGTGATGCAAGCTTAGTTACAAAGCCCTGTGCGGAGGAGATGTCGTAAGGCACCAGCACAGGGAGCACAGTACCTCCATTGTGCTCAAAGCGCAGTGCTTCACCAACTCTAGCGTTATCATGCTGTATCTCACGACACCACTGCGACCAACCTGACAGCGCTGTGACTTATGTCACCCCCGTGCACAAGTGGTGGGCACAGTCTCCTGGAATACAGAACAGGCATCTGACACTACCTTAAGCTCTTCAAATAAATCTCTGGGTATCTGTGCCAAGGAACACACCACTGCACTTCTGCTATCATAATATTTCTGTTCTACTCCTGCGTGGTCTAACGCAAACATACTCAGCCCAGATTACTACTACTGGTGGAAAGCTTCCAATCTGGAAAGAAAAGAGCGTCTTTCTTGAAGGGTTAAAAGAAGGTCACGCTACTTCTTTGTAGTACTCTGCATCATATCAGAAACTACTTGAAGGCCACCTACGCCTTTTTTTTTTCTTTTTTCTTTGTGTGTGGTTTTTTTTTTTAAATTATTTTTAAGGAAAGTAGGTATGTGAACTGAAATGTTGAGGCTGAATTGTCAATTTAAAATTTACATAAAGCAGATCTCTGGCAAGGCTGCACATCTCTTCAGCAAGGCTTCTCTTGGGAAACAGAATTTTAGAAAAATGTCTTGAAACTTGAGATAAGTAAAAGGGAGAAAGATCACTGTCAACGAACTGTTTAATGAAAAGCATCAGTCATATCTGAGGTGATCTGTAATGAGCTGTGTGATGATTAGAATAAAAGAGTAAATCTAAACAACTCAGTGTTCACTTTGTCATCTTGGTCTTAACACATCACTGGTTAAATACGCACGGTGACTCTGAGATGATCAGCTGCATGGGACCCGTGTCTCATCTCTCCAAAATAAAGCAGTGGTACTTCGCATCCAACACACTAGAAAACAACTCATTTATCATTGCCATTGGGGCTGTGGTTAGCTGACATTTTCCTGCTAGGCAGAACTGTGGATTTTGTCAACAGCTATTTGCTTGCTCACTGCTGCTGCATAGCATTGTTGTTGTGCTTTGGTTGGGACGCTGCGCTCAGCACATAACAACCACTGCACAGGACACATGAGAACAGAAGCAGGAGAGGTTTCAAGATGGAAAAGCAAATCTGTACCAGCAGTAAACTAGAAACTAGCATCGTTAGCTCAGCGATTAAAAAAAAAATAAATAAAAGAGAAAAAAAAAAAGATATTGCAAGAGTCAGAATGACGCAACAGATTGTACCTTTGCAATGGGTTGATGGCACATATTCAAGTTCTGATTTTGTTTTTTTTCCCCTTTTCCCAGGAAAGAGAATGTCAGGTCATAGAATTGCAATCAGTGTTGAACAACCAGAAAATTACGATGGAGCTGTACCTTTTCCATTTCCGTACTCTTTTTTGGAACTGGCAAAATGTGCTCCGTGTTAGACACATTTCTGAAATGAACCACGGAACATAATACAGACAACAGGGTGAGAAAGTAGGAGTAAAAGTGAAAGGATAGGAAAGACATGTGGGTTAGAAAATACACTACAGAGTCGGGTAAGTATGCTACTAGCACTCCTGACCTGGGTATGTGCCCAATGAGCTTCTGATGTGCTGTTGTTTTTATAAGCAAAACGCACAGTAGGTAGAAAAAGCCAAATGCGCCAAAGAAAGGTGTCACATTCAGCATTTGTTAAACTTGGCCTAAAACTGAACATCACTTGAGGAATGAACCTCTTATGGTTTTCATTAGATCAACGTACACATGAGCCGATATGGAAGCACTTATGCCAAGTCCTAGAACGGCAACGCAGAGCCAACAGTCCCCAGAGGGGAAGTGCAGAACCCAGAATCACCAGCAAGGGCTTCCCCAGAATGGCCTCGTTTCCCATTCCTTCTAACTATAAAAATATACCAACTCCCTCCTAAAAGAACAATGAACAACTGGCCTCTGGTATAAAAAGTAACATTATATCACACACATGCCCATCTCTGTAGGCAATATGTATTTTTCCCATAAGCAGAAACTAAAGAATTAGAGAAAAATCTAAATTCTCCTCTCCCCTTACACCATACTAATAATGCCTCCATTTAAATCTCTTCACCCTTTTCCGAGAGATTTCACAATAATAGCTAGCATTATGGTAAACCAGCCGGTACGGAATGAAGTGTTCACATAATACATTTCTCACCCAGGTCCTCACAAGAAAGTTGAGTTGAACATCACAAGAGAATTTAGTTCTCACCAGAAAAACGGGTAAGGTCCTAATGCTGGTACTGCATCCCGGAACACATGGTTGCTAACAGGCAAGCAAGCAGCCTTTTATTTCATAAAACGGTAACATAAAACATATGCTAAATGTTGTACTTACTTGGCTTTGGCTTGCCACACATACAGAAAGCATGCTCCTCACACATGCGATCTGCAAGCATCCATCTTTCATGTTGTCACTGAAGAAACCTGAGCTGCTGAAGGTTACACCAGTGGTGGAAAGTCCTCAGTACTGCACAGAATATAGGGAAAAAGAACTTTAGGAGAAAACTCTTCTGTGAACCTACAACTTAGAAATTCTAGTTTCCTATGTTAAATATAGAAAACAAATATATTTCCTGTATATTGAACTCCTACAGAATCAAAAATTCTTCAGAAAACTAATGCTTCACAGAAGAAATTAGTCTCACGTGGGACACCCACACAGCTCTCCACTCAAAATGACACCCTGGAGAATTAATCACATACCCCATCAAGAGACCACTCACCCTTCCAGCCCCGGCTTCGTGCCCCAGCCCCAGTGACCATGAGGGACATACTAATCAAGCTGCTTTCAGGATGGCAGGAGGAAGGAATTAAAGAAACTTTTTGTTTGGCTAGAGCTGTGTTTTGTGCATCCAGAATTTAGGATAGAAAATTATCCAGAACCAACACCATTTGGCACCATTAGGGGGGTAGTACGGACCCTAAGCAGAGCCTGAGCCAAGAGTCTTGTGTAACCCATTTTTGCCTTAAGGAGAGTCACAGCTAAACATTAGTTGGGCTGAAACTTTGTGTCAAAACAGGTAATGCTGTTTTTGAATAAACAAATTCCTTCTTAAAACACAAAAGTGATCAAATAAATTCTCAAAAAAAAAAAAGAAAAAAATTAGCATGTCTTGCCACTGCAGCCGGATGACTGGCTCTTTCTAGTTTTTGTACGCAGAAACAGTAACTACATGCAAGGATTTGGAAACAGAACTGTAGGAACTCCATTTGGAAATTTAGCTGAATGCTAACATAAATGTTAATGTATATTTTCAGGGGTTTTAGACAATGTATTTCCTTTATGTTTTTGAGGACATCAGATATGGTGAGCATGGTTTTCTATCAGCTTAGCATTTTCAAAAACAGAATCCAAACAAAAGCAAATCCTGAATGTAAGTTAACTCTGAATATAAAGAGACATAAACACAACTAGGAAAAAATCCCAGGCTGCAGGACACAATATTTCTGCAACCTGAGCCTCTTCTTCTAAACTGTTCTTTAGCAAAATGAAGCTCATTTGTCTTTTATTTGCACAGATACTTCTTTTTCCTTTCTTGTCAAATATAAGTCATTAAATTATGCTCTTCTGATTCAGCAGGTCTCTCTGTTGAACTCTAGGAGCAATATTCCCATCCAGCAACTTACTTTTATCATCTTTAATATTGATAGAGATAAAACCAGAGAGGAAAAGCTTTCATAGCTACAGTGCTAATATTTAGCACAGAATTCACCTGGTAGCAACACGGCGTTAGCCTGGGCTGCCGAGCAAGAAATAAACCCCTTAAATGGCTGAGAGACCACTGGGGCCAGCACTGTGAAGAATTCATGAAGCAGGGCCTGCAAAGGCTGGTACCTCAATATTACTTTCAACGCCTGGAGCTTTCTCTCTGCATCCAGCCGAGCCTCTTTTGTAATCCTTGACATTGATCCATCCTCAAGAGCACAGCCATGGGCAAAGAGTTTGAGCTGGAGGTCAAAGCCAGAGACGAAAATCACTGCTGCCCTCTTTGAGGTGGCTGGGCTGGTGCTTTCTGCCCGTTTGCCTCAGCAGAGGGACCTGCTGCCAGCTGGTTTGGGAAACTGAGGTGCTCTCCCTCTTGCAGCTCACACCCAGTGAAGGAACGAGAGGGCGAAGAGGTGGGGAGGTGACATGAGAGACCAAACAACGAGGTTTCACGGAGCCCTGCTGATAAAAGACCAAGAGCACCCTTTGATATAGAAATGGGCTCTGCCAATATATTCAGCATGTAATGATAAAATCCATTTCTTTCCCCATTTCCTACCTCCCTTTAGTTATTTTTTTCTTACAGGACTTGCCAGGACCCCTTACTGTGCTTCATTTCCATTACTCTTTCCAGTCTAGTTGCTTTAGTACCCAGAAGATTTCTTTACTTTTTTTTTCTTTTTTTTTTTCCCAGTAATATAGTCTAGGGTATTTTTATTCTTTCACGCTTGATAGTAATTTTCTGCAGTCTCCTCTGGCCTCTGTGGCCATTTACAATGATTAGCAGTTTGCAAGAGGTAATGAGTTTCTATCTTTTCCTTCTCCCTCTCTCTTTTTCCCTCTCTGCTTCATTTTCTGGCACAGCCTTTCAGTTATTCAAAATAAACAGACAACTGCATAATTAAGAACCTTAATGCCAACAAGAAAATATAATTGAGCCTTCTAAATACTGAGGAAAGAGAGGGAGAGCTTGATAAGTATTGCTACATTTTCTTTCAAGTCATGGGGTTGGGATTTTTTTTCTCCCCCACTTAATTTCTGTTTAGGAACAAAAGATTTTTGTGTTTGCAAGAAAGAGGAGATGAGTGATTTTAGATTTGCATTTTCACTTCACTAGAGCCTGGCATTTTATTGAAAATAATATTTTTAAAAAAAAAAAAGGTTTCCATCTTACAAATGAAAGCATCTGTTTAAGTAAAAAGCCACTTGAGAAAGAAATTATAAAAAATTGTTATTATTATTATTTTTCCAAAGTAGGACTGAAATACCCAGAGGTCAGTAGAAAACAGCTAGCGCTCATTTAAAGGTGTCCCTTTCATTTTTCTGAAGTCTTCATTTAAGCTGAGGGTAAAAAAACCACATTAAATGATTTGTCCTAATTTCACACAAAATATCTTGACTTTCTCAAAAAAAAAAAAGTGCAGAAACCTTTTAAATATATCCATTTTCAGTAAACCTTGTTATCAAAGTTTGTTGCTTGCATGTCAGGGCACAGCTGAGACCTGTGCATATCTCACGGGTCCTGGACAGAGGTCTGCAGCCTGGACCAAACCAGTGCCTAGCGGGGCTTGGGGCTGGGGTTGGTGTCAGCATTCATATGATCACACCAGGTATGTATCTATGCAGTAATCACTGAAATTTAAATGTAATATGAGAGATGAAGGGACCAGGCTGTCCTGCTGATGTAGCAGCTGGGAGTAGAGCGTTACCACCTCTCCCGCCTGACCCTGGCTGCTGAGAAGATGAGGTTCCTGACAGTCGCACTTGCTCCAGGTTGCAACACCTCACAGACCAAAACACCATCTTATGCCCTGGGGAAAGGCTTTCCAAGCCAGTCAAATAGTGACATACCCCAGGGCTGGGCTCTCCTAGCACCCTGAGAAAGACACTGTGGGGTTACCTGCTACAGCAACTTACCTGCACTGGTGGAGAGTTTCTGGGGCTGCAAACAGGAACCTGCAGGGCTTGTTGCAGCACCAGTCCTGTCACCCATTACAAGATGGTGACAACATGTGTGACAATCTCAACCCAAGGTGTCCTGCATTGGCAATTTGCTATTCTCATGGCCGTGATGAACCTTGGGAACAGCTCTGAGATATCTGCTGGCCACATTCAGGTCTCTTCATTTCCCTTAAGTTACTGGGAAAAAACTTGCATTTTTTTCACGTACAATTGTTGTTGGAGGCCAGAATATAAGAGTAGACAGAAGGAAAAAAACCCAATCAAGCAAACAAACAAAAAACCCCAGAAAAAATTGGAGATTGATCATTTTCACTTAAATTCTGCTTCAATTTTATCTGAGAGGAACTAGGAGCTTCATCTTTGGAGAGGAGTGCTGAGAAGCCATTCTAAGACAGCTCCTCAACTTCAGCAGTACCTGAAAGTAATTGATTTCTCCACTTCGACTACTGCAATCCCTAGGCGCCTGAGCAGTGACTCCTGAATGCCACTTCAGATCCCAGACTGGCCTGGTGCATTTGGATTTCTCACTAATTCGCTCTGACATTTCAATCCAAAAGTCCATCATGATGGGCATACTTCTGCTACTTCCAACCTTTGTGCGATGACTTCTTAAGTACAGCATTCACACAGGGAGCTGAAAACTGTTTTGAGGCTCCTCTCAACATGAGGGGACTTGATGTGATTGCTGTCATATCCCAAGGGGCAGCCAAGACTGATCTGGGATCAAAGTGTTTCCGTTTCTTGTGACATCTCATCTCTACGGGGCAAGTGAGAGACAAAGACTAAGAAAGGTTGAGCCTGATTCTGCAGTCTAACTAAGCAGAGCACCTGCTTTGAGGGGATACCTGGTTTCTGGCCCTAGATGAAGGATTTGCTTGTGCATTTATGCATTGGAGCCAACGAAAAAGTAGATCGAAAAGCTGAGGAGCACACAGCAAGGCTCAGAGTCCCACTCACCCACTTCCACTTGAGTGCAGAGACCCAAGAAAAATGAGCTTTGTTCTGTGGGGGGAAAAAAAACAATGTATTTTTTTCTCAATAACCCAATATTTCCTTAAAATTCCTTTTCAGTAAGCTGTACTGCTTTGACATTGTATCTGATATTGCAATCTTTCCCTTTTTCTTGCTGAGAAAATAGTACTTGAAAAGATCCTATGATCTTTTTGGAAAAGTGTATGTAAATACCTTACCTTTCACCTGAAGCCCAGCCAAGGACAGCTAGGGAAGCTCCTCTGTCCTGCTGCTCCTCAAAAAGCCCAAGTGAACCAGAAGATGTGTTGAAGTTCTGTGCGACAGCCATGCTTGGTGATGGCTAAGGCTTAGCCCAGGTCCAAGGCTGATGCCAACAGGCAGCCCAGATTCATCCAGCCTGTTGTAGGAACAAATGCTTATCTCTCCAGACACAAGTCATGCTCTGGCCTCAGGGCCAGGGAACAAACCCTGATCTACTTTATTTACTAGTAAAAATGTAGCTAGGCAGACCGTTGTCCTAAGACAATCTAGTCAGCTTCAGCATCCTTTATTATTAATTATTATTATTATTACCTGCCACTTGCCTTACTAGAAGACCAACTTTGAGAGGACTTTTTTTTAATAACAAAGTACATGGAATTTGACCCAACATGAACATTAACATGGGAGCTCCCACACAAGTTGCTTTTGTTTCACAGAGCACACGGCCAGCACAGCTCTGGTATTGCTTTCCCCACTGTTTATTTCTCCCTCAGTTCAATCTTGTCCTCTACATTTTCCAGTTGTCATACTGAAGTATTTTGGCAGAATTCACACGTCTATCAAGGTTTGGCCTGGCTCGTGTCACTTCACCACACTTACATGCCTGTATACAGTCTAGCGTTACAATAACAGAAATTTAACACACTCTAAATAAACCCTATTGTTTTTACCAACATGCAAGCCTATTATCATTAGCCTTAACTTCACAGAGGGTGTGCATGTTCTGCCTTATACAGCATGATTTTTCCATTCTCCCGCTGATTTATCTCAATATTTTATTTTAAACTCTCTGTAGCTGTACATAGGCCAAACTCAGATACTTCAGCTGCTCGCACAGAAACAATCTACTCAGTCCCAACTGTGAGCCCAGCCCGTCAAACTGCACAGGGAATGGAAAATGAAAATGGTCATATATTTTTTCAGTGAGAGCCCCAGACGGAAAGGAGCTCATTTTCCCCTTACCACGCTGCTGCTCCAGAGGCACGGTCCGGTGCTGAGCCCAGGCAGGGAGGTACGTACAGCCTTGGGGGGGAGCTGGTGCCTGGCCCAGCTTCGCCAAAAGGCAGATTCAAGGATTCTGTTGGTAGAAAGGGCCCATTTGGATAGCCTGATCTGTCCTCCCGCCTTTGGCTGGAGAGCAGACTGGGTGAAAGACTGAATTAAGCAGTGTCACTTGTCCAAATGGGTGATTTCGTTAACTGCCACAATCCCGTGCTGTTTCTTGTGGTGTCACACCTTCGCTTTAGCTTTGCACCATGCTGTACTGCCATCTTTTGATTAGACCTCTATTTCTCAAGAACCTTCTTCCCATTTTGCTATTTTGGAGTATGACTAAATAATTTCTTTTAGTTTCCTCCTATTTTCTTGTACAAAGGCAAATTTGTTTTCATTTTTTGGTATTCCTTGCTTTGGTTTCTAAGAGTTGAATTAGCTCTTGTACATCTGATATCATACAGGGACATAATGTTCGATTGGTAGTTTTTTTAAGATCTTCTCAGAGGCGTTGTTTTCAGAGATATTAATTAATTTCAAATTTGATAATTCATAAGCAATGCTAGCAATGACAAGGTGCATTTATTTTCTGGAGTGAACTAGGATTTTCATAGTGTCTGACTTTGTGTTACCACCATGATATGAAACAATGTTAAAAAAGGTTCATTTTACGAAGTGCTAATTGCTCCAATATCTTTGCAAAAGAATAGCCAGAAAAGAAGAAATAATACTGCCATTTCAATATAGAATCATAGAATCAATAAGGTTGGAAGAGACCTCAAGGATCGTCTAGTCCAACCATCCACCCCCCACCTATTAACCACTAAACCATGTCCCTAAGTACCAGATCCAACCTTTCCTTAAACACCCACAGGGACGGTGACTCCACCACCTCCCTGGGCAACCCGTTCCAATGCCCGACCACCCTTTCCGAGAAGAAATTTCTCCTCATCTCCAGCCTANCCCAGTTCCCTCAGCCGCTCCTCATAAGACTTGTGCTCCAGCCCCTTCACCAGCTTCGTTGCCCTTCTCTGCACACGCTCCAGGGCCTCGATGTCTTTCTTGTGGTGAGGGGCCCAAAACTGGACACAGGACTTGAGGTCCGGCCTCACCAGCGCTGAGTACAGGGAGACGATCACCTCCCTGCTCCTGCTGGCCACACTATTCCTGATACAGGCCAGGATGCCGTTGGCCTTCTTGGCCATCTGGGCACACTGCCGGCTCATGTCCAGGCAAGCGTCAACCAACAACAATATCTTCCAGTTAGGAGTTTAGCAGCTTGGAAGGAAAGGAAAAAAAAAAAAAAGGAAGCAGAAATAAAAAAGACTCTTTTGAAGTTGTTCCTACCAAGCATGAGTAAAACAACTGGTCTCCATTCAGACCTAGCTCACAGGTATTCATTAAAACAAATAAACAATGAAATGGTAAAGAAAGCATTACGCAGCTTAAAGCCTGGTCTAGTATCAGATGAATAACAAATACATTAGTGTTGGCTGAGAAATGGTGAAATAGATTTCTACATACCAGGATATAATGAGCTCACTCAAGGAACCTTGTGTATGTAAAGGGATTTTGAAGAAACATATCAAAATATAATTGAGAATTTGTTATTGCTAATCCTCCGCTTTGAATTTCCATACCCCAGCTTTCTTTTTCCTCTGGATTGTCCCGGCATACCCTGTGTTGCAGTAAATACATATAAGAGAGCCCCATACAGGCAAAAGAGGGAAATACAAATAACTATGCCTGGAGAGAGGTGGTAGAGCCAGCTAAAACAATCACCCAGTTGCTCTGCTATGAAATGATGTGTTTAGGAATGGTGAGATATCTTAGTAACAGGTTTTTTTTTTCTTTTTTTTTTAGGCATTTTAAATGCTAAACCCTAGCCAACATATTTTAAACCTTACGGATGCCAAGTGACAAAATGTCTTCAGTCTTTTAGCACACATTCTTAGTAATCATAACAACATTTCTGTATTATTATAGGCAGTATTGGCAGTGTGTTCAATTGTGCATGGAATAAATAGCTCACATTAGCAGTTTGCCTTAAAATTCATGTGATGGTAGCAGCCACCTTAATTAAGCACATCTTTCTGGGAAATCAGTAATAATAATAATAATGAATGAACCTGCTGCTGACCTGCAGCAGCAAGAAGCTGTTCAGAATGTTTCTGAGTTCGAAACCAGGGAGCACCTACAGCTGCCACGATTCTAACTACCCCGTAATACTGCCACTGGGAAAGGCAGGCAATACCACCAATACTCACTTTAGTTTGATAGTTGTCCCTTTCTTCCTTACTGGTCACTGTACATAATGTTTGGGTTTGTGGTTTTGTCCTGCAGAAGGAAGACTCAGCCAGTTTCCACCTCCCATGATCTTCCAGTATTTTTCCACCATTGGGATTTTCAGCACAGTGTTTCAAACAGATGAGGGGCTGCTATGTGATTAGATGTCTGAATTCATCCACAAAAAATATTTAAGAATAGTTTATATATGATGGCCAGTTAACCAGAAGCAAGAAGCTTCCATTTGATTTCACAAAACTAAAAGTGTCTATTCAGATGATGCCAACCTAAAACATATCTAGGGGCAGGGAAAGAAAAATATTTCTGTGAGAGAATTGTCTCCAATTTTACAAAAATTACTTTTCAATTAAAAAAAAAAAAACAAAACAAAACAAAGAAGCTTTTCTTTGGAAAATTCCCATCTAGCTCTAACATTGACAGATTGTGACTTCTGAGAAAAAGCCAAAAACAAACACAAAGACATAGGGCCTGGAAAACTTGCCTTGCAAGAAAAAAATTGAAAAAGCTGAGGGCAAACATTTGACAAAGATGGAAAGACAAATAGATGTTTAAACATATTTGAACTGCATAAACATAAAGAATGGAGAAATTTTCTGTAGTTAGACACATGCTGTCATAGAATAGGTTAAGGAGACTTACATTCATAGGGTGGCCTCACAGGAGAGCAAGTTTGAGGCACAGAGTAGATTTTTATGGCTGACATCTATTTTACTAACAGTAGTAGAAAAATGTAAAAGATTAAAAGTGCACTACCTTAGCATTTGGGATTTAGAAAAGGAAGCAAAAAACAAACTACGCAAATGGAAATACTAACAAATATAGTTGATATTATAGAGGAATTATAGGAGGAACTACAGAATATCCTATGTCCACATTGGCAAGGACATGTGCTGAACAACCCAACAGGGTATCTTCTGATTCTTCATTTTTAGAACTGTCCAGAAATCAGAGTATAAAGAACCTGAATACCATGCATGGGACACCATAGACACAGAGAAGGCATTGTTGGCAGGCAGTGAGTTATCAGTGGAGATAATTATTTAAATATCATTAAAATAATATCAAAATAATTTAAATAAACCCCATTGCATTCTTCAAATAAAGTCCTAGGAAAAGACACAGGCAATAGATAAAACCAGCAACAGTAAACAAGAAAAGGAATGGGGTAGAATGACCAGTCTCCTTCAGCACTGGTAGAATGACCAGTTCCTTCAGCACCTGAAACTCTTCCAAAGGGCTCAGTCAGAAATAAAATGTACACCAAAGAGGAAAGACATGGAGGAAAACTTCTTCCTTCTTTGTCTCCTCATTAACTAGTACGAGTGTTGCAATTCACCTAAACCAAGCAAAAGAAGAACGGACAGACCAGAAAAAGTATCTTACACCCAAAGTCTCTGAGATGATGGCTGGTTATGGAAGACATCGTCAGTAATAACCGATAATCAGTAATAACTTCTATTTCCAAGGGAAAAAAGACTTTTACATTTAGCAATATGAAGGATATAATTAAGAATCCCAACCATCAGAAGTAATATTTCAGAAGAGGCACTCTGTGCATTACTTTCCTGAATTAAGATACCTTTTTTCTTCATCACAGGGTGAAAAGTTTGCCAAAACTGGCTGTGCGAAGCTTGCCTGAAATCTTAAGTAAAAAATTTCTCGAAACCACAAATAATAACCAACCACAAAGTACCGGACCGATACCATTATGTGCCTTTGCCTCAGATGGCCAGCAGCCATATTTTTACTGAAGACAAAGTCACTGGCTAAAGAAAAGTCTTATAAATTGTACAAAACACTACAAAGGCCCTTGAAGGCTCAAAGTTTCAAAATCAGGAACCAGAAGTTAGAATATTTCCAGTGGCCCATTCCCAGGACTTTCTTCAAAATGCTTAGAGCCTATAGCTCAGCAAGCAAGCAAGGAATCCAGCCAGAACGAAGAGATGAAATGAAGCAAAAGATACTGACGTTCAGCTGAGTCTTCTGTAGGGTTGCTGAGCTACAGTGGGTGCTTCACTGCTGGTCTGATTGAGTAGCAAGCTTCTCCATTACTGTACTACGGAGATTAAACAGAAAAATAAACATTTCCATGCACTTATCATGTTAGCTTTGCTTCAGATTAGGTCTGTGAGTGTTATTGTTACAGGGCCAGACCACAATACTCACACAATCTATACATAATCCGGCTGCCTGGAGTTAAGGAAAAACAGATCTGGATTTCATTTTTGTCAGTCTCGAGAGAACTTCAAAAGTTTAAAAAGCAAAATAAAACTAACTAAAGTCTCTTCACCTCCATATCCACCCCAAGGAGCTGTGGAAAGCAGGGGATTCTTGGGGGATTACACCAATAATCTGCTCTGCCCTGTTTCAGGGGTCCTCATCCAAGCCCTGGGGCCAGCAGCACAAGCAGTGCCTTGTTCTCAGCAGCAGCGGCTGAATTCTCCTGCCATGTGGTGACACTGGTTCAGGGGAAAAGAGAGAGGAGGGGGAAGGGGAGAAGCCCTGCCGTTTCCATCAGTCAGACAGACAGCAAATTGAGGCAGGAGCAGAAGTTGTTTAGGACTGTCTAGCAAGTGACAACTGTTTGATTGGCAGAAAGCCACGATGAGCATGCTGTGCCTTTAAAATAGGTGTCTATCTGCAGCCTGGAATATATTCAAATCAGGTTGCCTAAAAAGCTGTTCCAGCTACTTACAAGCTACTTGCAGTAATTAAAAACAGAGAGCTGCCTTTGTCTCTCAGAACCTGCACAGAATGAAAAACAAGACGAACAAAACAAAACAAAAAAAAAGGCAATTCCCAAGGTCAGTTCTAAGGTATTATCATCCTTTTCTGCATATTAAACTTACGTTTACATGCACAGGGCTGCACAAAGTCACTTCTCTGCAACTCTTGATGAGATACGCTGCAGGAGGTGAGGGTCCTTCCAAACCATACTTAGTCGATGTAATTTGGATTGTAAAATACATGCAGGGACAGATTAGCTGAGCTGCAAGCAGGCAGGGTTGGGCATGGACAGGCAAACTGTTATGCTCCAGCCTCCTGCTCATCTTGCCTTTTCCCTCAGATTCGGCTGTGTTGGCCAAAAATATCATAGACCCAGACATCCAGTTTCCGAGTGCTCCTGGGGCGCTTTAGCAGCGTGGGACCCAAATACACAGGCACAAGGAACTGACAGTAGCTGGATGCTGCCTGCCACACGCCGTTGTACTACAAATTGCCCCTGGGAACCTCTGAAGGTACTCAAGGCACAGAGGTTGCCTCAATCTACCCCGTTGCTCTGCAAAGGTGTGCACCTGCGGAAAACATAAGTGAATTTTATGAAAGGTTTTCCATCCCAGTCTGCTCTGCTTGCAAACATGCACTTTATTTGTATGTCAAGAGGGCAGAAGAGCAGTATTCTTTCCACAGAGGCAGCACCCACCCTCAGATCTCTAAACAGCGGAGCTCTCAGCTGGCCACCAGTGCTGTGCTTTACTTCCAAACCACACCAAAAAGAACGGGAGAGAGGTTAGACGTATCGTTAGGTGACGGGATATTGACGTTGACGCAATTTGGAAACATGAAAAGGACGACAGCACAATATGTCAAAGAATATTACTATATACAATATACACTCTATCAATACTGTATCAGGACAATATATTGACTAATACTAATACAATGCTTATAGCAAGAACTCCACCAGCTTCTTCAGCTAAATTAGCACGCTAGGACTTTTTCACTGTCAGTGAACACATGCACAGAAAGCGCTACAGTCTGTTCAATAGTAAGCGAACCCCGCACCTTTGACAGAGCGCACTGCATGATACGCACTGGGTGCTTTCTTCGGGGTGCTCAGTGTTGCAGGTGCTACCCAAACCCAGCAGCCCGATGCAGGCAAGGCTGCCACAGCTACGTGCCCCGAGGTCCAGCCAGCAGCAGGGCTGAGCACATATTGACGACAGCTGACAGGCAAATACCCCCATGCAATACACATGTACACGTGGCCGGGCACGCACACAAGCACAGACACACTCAGCACTCACACCAGCACACACAGCACTGACAGCCCCTTCCTATTCCGCTCTGTCTGGTCAGGCTATTCCCATATCCCTCCTTTTTCATCCCTCCCTTTCCCCAGCTTCTGTACCTCCCCTAAAAATCCCACGATCTCTCTCATGTAATCCCAAGAGACTCTTCCCTGAACCACATGGTGAGTCCCATTCCCCTAGGGCAGCCTGTGGGGGTGCTCCAGAGAGCTTGTCCACATACTCATCTTCACCATGGGGCTGAAGGTTCTCCTGGGGTTATCCAGGTTCCCCAGCCTGCTCTTGTGCCTCTGTGTGGCTGGAGACAACCCTTTCATCACGCAGACTGCCACTCCTGTTCCAGCTGGAACATCCTTTTTCATCAGCCTACACAAAACAATTAAATCAAACCCAGGGCACCTCTCATTTCTTCCTGGAAACCCTAATAAATACTTTTAATAGATACAATTAAACCAAGACAGACAACCAATTTATCATTTTTCCATTCCATCTATTAATAAACAGCAGAGGGTTAAGCTAATATTCAGGTAAGGTGGCTGTTCATTCTTTGCAACTTTAGTTAAAATCCTTTCTAGCAAAATGGTCTGGACTGGAAAATGGGCTTAATCAAAATGGAAACTTTTTGTAATTAAGATGAAAATGTTCTCTCTTGCTTTTATAATTTTCTCCCCTGGTGTTGCTCATTCCTCTGTCTGGAAAGAAGGCCATCAGTTCATTAATTTTCAACCTTTCTTCCAGTGTATTAGAAAAATATCTCCTGTATTTCCACTATTTTATTCCAGGGAGTATTTTATGCTATCAAATTTCACTTTATTTTATTCTATAAAATAACACTATCTTATTCTGTTGGAGTAAAATATAGTTGTTTTACCCACTGAAAACTTTCTTTTGTAAACTTGGGAACATTTTATTAAATATTTTTCCCCTAGCATGTCACATGTTTTTAAAATTTTCATACTTTAGTGTAGTGTTTGCAAACACATACACCATTTCCAAGTGGCTCTGTTTGTTTGTACCACATTCAAATGTGATCAAAGCAATCTACAAATTTCAAGGTAGTTTGTATTCCAAATACTTTTTAGAGGATGTTGGAAATTTCATAGCAGAAATACAATTTTAGATTTGATTAGAAAAATACCCTTGGAAACGCACAGCATTTTACTAATCTTCTACCAGATTGTTCACTGTATATCCACAAATAGTGTCATTTATTTTGAATGGCTTTTTAAATAGTTATAACTTGTCAACAACCAAAAAAATTACCTTTATTTGATGATACAGGCCATCCATTTTATTAAATATGTTTTCAGAGCATGTCTGAGCCGTTTATGAAAAAGGACAATTTTTATAATGTAGTATACAGTCTATGTTTGCAGTAATCCGTAATGCTTGCTAATATAACTGTCATGTCCTGTAAATGTATTGTAGATGAGTTGCAATATGTTTAAGTCACTGTACAATACTGACAGTACAGTTTTAAATATGTCATTGACTCTTCATAATTTTTATGCAAAATCCGTAAGATTTTTAGCACCAAGGAAATAGGAACTAAACACGTAGAATGTCACGAGGTGTATATGGGAAGGAAACAGAGACTAGATGAGGCCAAACAGGCTAAACAGCAAATTATATAATCTGAAATACTCAGATGACCGTTACTGCTGAAAAGGAACATCTTATCTTCTATGTTCACTCAGCTTATGTGGTGATCTCACAAGGGTCGTACTGTAACGTATACATACTATGAGGTTATACAAACCTCATTTCACTTGCACAATGAGAAGCACTGCACACATCTCTGCAAGGATAGCAAGAAATAATTCAGAGCCCCTGAAGAAATTAAAAAATGCATGCTGAAAAACGATCAGCTAATCTTTCAGAAGAGAAATAATCCAAAATATAGAAACACAGATAGCAGGAGCATGGAAAAGAGCAAACAGAGCACGAATTTACAATACCCCAAACTGAGAGGAGGGGCCAGCATAGTTTAGATCTCCAGATACTGGACATCACGTCATGATCGTGATGAAGTTCAATCTGCTGCAATATGTTGAGTGTGAAGCAATTCTCTAACAGAAATATATCAACTGACATATTGGAAAGAATTCTGATAAAGGCCAGAAAAAAACGCAAGTTATTTTATCCACCAATCCAAACTCATCGGCTCTCTCTATCCTGATGACCTATAGACCTCTCTCTCTGCTCCAGACTCGTATCCTCCTTTACAGGCTAAAACCTGGGCCTGTCTCTCTGACATCGCCTCGCGGGTGTTTAGCTGTCAGCTGAAGTTCAGGGTGGTTAAAATAGAGCTGCGATTCCTCCTCCCCCACTTGGTTTCTCAATCTCTGCAGACAACGCCATTATTCTGCTTGTCACTCAGCCTCGCAGCATGGGTATCGTCTTCGGAGAGCAGCCCCAGTTGGCAGTTTCCGACATTTTAAGCCAGCCTAAGCGTGAGCTGCCACAAAAAGCGTAACTCAATTTTCCTGGGTGAGGTTTGAGCTGGATCAACTCCCCAATCCTGCTGGAAACGTGGCTCCATGAAAATTAATGAAATTGGGAGGAACGTGCAGTGGGGCATGCCTTTTGGCGACAGCCTGTTCGCCCTCCCAGTGATTGTTGTAGTCTGAGTACCAGTGCTAACATCTGGATTTTTTTTCTCCTCCCATGCAGCTGCAGAGTTGAAACTCCCCTCACGGCACGTCTAGCTCCTGCACTCTCCTTGGAAAATGCCTGACCTTGAACAACATGATCTGGCACAGCTGAGCTCACTCCACAATGCTACTGCAAACAGGGGGCTCTGAAGCTGCTTTGACCACAGCTATCCATCCTTTACGCCCTTCACGACCTCCCTTCCTCTGTCTTATCCAACACGGACTGCTTATCTGTACTTTCAGATGGTCCTGACATTACAACCATCCTGTCAATCATGTCAGCCACTCTTCGAATATCCACTCTTTAGCTGGCTTAAACTTAATGTAATAATCAAAGCAAAACGCTCCAGTTGCTTTTAACTGGAGTTTAGTCCCTGGCCTCTGGGTTGATCCCATTTTTCCTCACCAAAACTGTTGATAGAAAATGTCCCCAAGAGCATCTCCTGCTCCCTGCTTTGTCCATCTGAAGCTCCAGCAGGTAAAATTACTTCAGCCATGGTGCTTGGCCCTGCTTGTGAAGGACATTCCTCTCCCCTCAACCTAAGCCTAGCACGCACACAGGCTGTGAGTTGAACCGTGTGCCAGTCAGTCTCGTACCAACTGAAACTGCTCCTCAGCAGTGCTGCAGACTCGTCTTTTCTAAGAGCTTGCTGGTTTAAAGTTCTCTGTATGTATTTATCTGTAGCCAGTCTGTCCAGTGTTTAAATGCGCACCACCCAGACTCATAAGCAACTCACCGCAGAGAGAAGCAGCTCATGGTTAATGCAAAAGTATCCCCAGCTGTCACACCTTTAACGTGCAGTAAGATAAAAGTTTTGGACCCAGATTTACGGTGCTGAACATCAGAGCTCAGCCTCAGTAAGTGAAAGGCAGAGCTATTTTTCCTTGTATTCCCTCCGTCATTCACACCGGTGGTCTCAGTTTTCGGAGCATGGCAGGGAACAAGACCATCTTGTCCTGCCTTTGCATCGCAACTGGCATGTCTCCATTCAGGATCCCAGAGAGTTACAAGAACTGCAAGTGCAACACGGTTGGTGGGAAAGACGTCAACGGTTTTAAAAATAAACATAGTGGGTACAATATGAGTAGTGAATAGAGCACTATTTTATTGGTTATTTGGTCATTAGCTGTTCTACCATAAGCAGAGGAAATATATGTCCACTCTGTTATTATAGGAAATCCACTCTCAAAGTGATCTCTTTCCTGCTGTAGCAAGTATACGTGATAAAATGTCCAAGAATAATCACAAAGAGAGGAAAAGATTTTGAGATAGATACAATGAAAAAAAATAAATAAAGGAAGTAAACCTCATGCAGAATTATTTCTTAGGAAAAAATATGCATGGAAAATACAATGTATTAGCCCACAGAATAATCTCTGGAGGGTATAGATGGAAATATCATTATTCAAGGTATTTGCATATAGACAGGACAAAGCACACCAGAACGTATAGTACAGCAAGAATAAATCTGCCTTGGCATAGGAATGAATCATGTGCTCTTATTATAGGTAGACCAGTGATGCAACATTAAAATTCGGACTTAAAAAACCTGAGCTCTGTTTTCTGGTTCAACACTCAGTCTAGACTTAAGAGCCCTTCCCCTTTCTAATTTCTGTGATTGTCACTCCTTTTAAATATGTTGGTGTAGCAAGAGTATTCGAAACACTGTGAAACAAAGACTGTAGAGGGTGGATTTGAAAAAAGGGAGAACTAGGAATGCCTCTACAGCGTTGCAGGTTCAAACGATAACCTGCACCCGATGTCATCTCCAGGAACCATAGCCCATCTTTCTGCACATTTCACTGACTCGCTTCAGCATCTGCCAGCCACTCTGCCACTCTTTCTGGCAGCATGCACTTCAGCTTTCTGCAAAACCTCGTTCCCGACAGGAATTCTCACCAAGGTCTCCCATGCAACGCATGGCTCCAGCAACAGTTTGTGTGTTCGGTTAGTACACCTAGCTGTGCAGCAGAGGGTTAACCTCACACCCCTGTCCTGTCTCAGATGCTCTGTGCTTCACCAGGAGCACAGAGCAGCCAGGTCAGCTGGAGAACACCTCGACTTGCACATGCATGACCCCCAGCAACATAAAATCTTTCTTTAAGCCTCAAATGCAAGAGACATAACCAAGAGGAAAGAAGAGTAGCCAGAGAGAGTCCGCACCTTGGTAACACTACACCCCTCTCCGGGACATCAGCCTCCTGGGGGCCACAGGTAATGAGGCACAAATGAGAGCTCAGAGGTTACAACAAGGAGCCCAGGGACCAACCTGGTTCCCAGTCGGCCTTGGGATTAGAGAGGCATAAAAGCGCTTTAAAGCTAACTTCTTCCCCACAGCAACATACAGCTGAGCACAGCTCCAGACAATTTGCAAAGTAAGCCTCGTGCTTTCAGCTTGGATATATTCATTCAGATATCAGGTTTTAGTAGAAAACTTGGATTTATTTTTATATACGATTTTGTTTAAAAAAGACTTGGTTATGAAAAAGTAATTATATCCAGCAAACTGGATAAAACCAATTAAAACAAAGCAAGCTGAAAAGTATCCTGAATGTATTTCCCTTGTCGTGGTTAGCAGAGATCCTTGGCATGCTCGTGGTGGGCAGGACTATGAAGAGGAGACCATAACCTTGCAAAAGGCAAAGGAACATTTCATACTTCTACTCATGAAAATCAGCAAATTCACTATGCAGTCCTGACTGATCACCAGGTTTTCCAAATTACATCAAAAAAATCATACAAAGCTCAGAGCAAAATTAAAAGCAAGAATTAAATTGAGCAAGGTTTATTTAAACACCGAGCAAAGGGATGTGTTCCTGTTTGGTGGTGTAAATAAGCGGCTAAAAAGGTTCACATTTTCTTTGCCAACAAGCTTTCAAGCCTCAAAATTTTAGGATGGAAATCACAATGTGAAAGATACAGGAAGAGCAATATTCGGGTAGGTACCATCCACTTCACAGATCCTTGATTTCTGTGTAATATAGGAAAGAAATATTGCGGGAACAGCCCTTGATGCGAGGTGACACAATCCCCTGAGACAGGTACGTGGGGAAAGCCAGGGTTTGGCTCCCAGGCCGTACATACAGTCAGTGCTGGGATGATATACTACACGATGATGTAGCTGTTACTCATCATTACCTCTCCCCTGCCACTTAAAATAATTTTGTTAAGTAATTCCTGGATCAGACATTTTATTCCTCAGCACATGAGGACCTGCAAGTATCTCCCACTTACCCACAGCTGCATCCTCACATCCCAGCTGCCGGGGCACATTCTCCTGGTCAGGTCTGCAGGCAAACTGCTCCAAGGTGAGCTGGGCTCTCTGCTCAGCAGGGAGTACAGCAGCTTTGGTGCAGCAGGGCACCAGAATAGATAAGTACTCCTCAATGTCAGCTGTGCTTGTGCAGAGCCAGAGCTGGTGTCTCCACTTTGCATCCGCAAAGCAGAGGGAACAGCAAAGA
Organism: Psophia crepitans; assembly: GCA_013399095.1. Lineage (NCBI taxonomy): Eukaryota > Metazoa > Chordata > Aves > Gruiformes > Psophiidae > Psophia > Psophia crepitans. The sequence continues at coordinate 776,402 of VWZZ01002912.1, forward strand.
GATGCGCTGGGTTTGCGCCTGGATGTAACGTGGAATCCACGTTGATGCCACCAGGAACGTTGTCTGCATACCGCAGCATGCAGCATTTCCACACAACCTGTGTGCCTTGCTGCCATGCCCAGACGGCATTTCTATTGTGCCAAGTCAAACAAGACCCCCCCAGAAGCTGGGACTTGCTTCAGACATGCCCAAGGGGCTCTGGGGGAGCCAGCCCTGGTCTTTCATGACCTGAGCCAAGGACCTGGACCCAACATGTGTAGCTGCACTCGTTCTATCTCTTCACAGAGACACTGAAGTGTCCCTATGCGAACCCCCAATGAAGCCCGGTGGCACCAAAACAATCAGAGCTTTGCTCCTGACAGACAACCTCAGATCCTCACTGCCCCAGCAAATGGAGAGCCATTTTCCTTCTGTAGACATGCACATAGCCACTAGCCATTAAAATTGATGTAAATATTGGCTTAGAAGCCACAGTTTACAAGTGACAAACACTGATCTTATCCGTAGCAATACAAAATCACTGACTGATGAGTAGCACAACACACACCAGTGCCTGCAGACTACAGACATGGCATTTTTGACTGTTAGACCTATGTCCTCCATCACAGAGTACCAAAGATATTTTTTTAATTCAGTATCAAATAATAAAAAACCTCATGTGCCAAACTTTTACAGAACAACTATTCAAAGTCCAATTGGTGGAGTTTTTTCTCTTTTCTGCTGCCCTCACTTATTTTTGCAAGTGGTTTTGCCATATAAACAGAAATCATCCTGAAAATTGGACTAGAAGTCTTCTAATCCCAAATCCTTTCAAGGATAAATGGGCTATTTCATGTTAGTTTAAATTAATTATTGCATATACATTATGTGAACCAAATTGCTTCAGAGAAGGAAAGAGAGGAAGTCTGCACTAGATTATGACAGATTAATTTCAGTGTAACTCCTTCAATTTCAATAAGAATAATTTACACCACTATTACTAAGAGCAAAATATGCCACAATGTCTGGCAGCTAATGGAAACTCAGTAGCTCTGGCAGATGCAGTGCCTAGATTTCAGCTTTCTTTGTACAGTCTTGTAGCTTTTTCCCTCAATGATTAAAGCAAGAACAGAGAGAATCCATCAATTTTCACCTCACTCTGGTTACTCTTAGGGATTATTACTTTGAATGGAGTCCTTCCAAAGTCTCTTAAGGAAATATGGGGATTATAACAGCGAATTTATTTTCAAGATTTCTTTCTTTCTTAAAATTAGACTTTGAGCTAGTTTGCAGTCTTGTCATTCAGAAGAAAGTTAACACTATCAATGTGCATTAGTATCTTCTTAAAAGAAGGTCATCTGGTTTTGCTGCATATTTCCTCAATGAAAATAATTATTTATGTTAATAAAAGCTGATGGATTGTTCTGGAAAGGAAGGTGCATTGTCCAGTATGAGATGGACATACAAACATGGTTAGTTTAATACCACTGAAAATGTAACGGTAAGAGAAACATACAAAAGGAATAATAAAAAAAAAGAATTTAATAAACTATTGACCAGGCCTTCCATCAGCAGTTTACTAACTGTTTTAGACTATAAACCAACGCAGCAGGCAAACAATAAGAACTGATCCTTGAAGGAACAGGAGAAGGTCTGAAAGAAGTTAAGAGCCTACAAGAAAGAAACCTGAGGAAAGCTTCTACATGATCAGGAGACCTTGTCAGGCAAAAGCACTTTGGGGAAAAAAAAAATAATCACACAGCACACCTTATGAGATGTGACTTGGACTGTTAAATAAGAATGTGATTTGGCTACAGACATCAAAATGTCTTTTGCTTCCATCTCCCCCTGAGAAGAAATTACATTAAATAGCATTAAGGAAAAAAGCAACACTATACACAACAAAAAAAACCAAAAAAAAAAACCAAAACCAAAAAACAACAACAACAACAACAACAACAAAAAACACCAAACCAAAACAAAGCTACACAAATCATGACAATCAATAGGAACAACAGGTTATAAAGGGAGTGGAAACCTTTAAAACCAGGCAGAGAAATCATTGCGCTGGGAGTCACAGGGATGATTTATGTTTTCCTCGGTCACAGCTTACATTTTATTATGGTTGATCCCAGCACACTGAAAGTGTTCAGCTTTGGGACTTCAGAATATTAGAAAATATGACCGGCAGAGAATGGGGAGAGATGAAAACCAGGTCTTGGGGAACTTAAATCCAAGTCAAAAAAGAAAATCCCACCTAGAATTGTTGTATTTATTAGATGCATTTACTTGGCTGATTCACAGGAAGATGCAGGGAAGAGGGAAAGCAGTTACACCAAGCCTAGGACTGGCCACAATTAATGAGTTGTGACCAAGACAGTCACAAGCAGTTTCACAGCAAACAGATTTCCATTGTTCATTAGAAGTTAGAAAATGCTGCTGCTTAGAAAAATACCAGCTGTATCCAAGAAGCTGTCAGCTGCTGTTATCAATATTGCCTCTCAAGTCTTGACCCATTGCCCAGAAGTCTACTGGGTGACCTTGATCTCAGTGGCTTGTGGTGTAAAGCAATATCTATAAATAATGCATTAAAAGTGTCCTTCCATGTTGGCAGACTCACATTTGTCAGGCATTTCCATACTATTCCAGGCCACCTTTTATGGCGTTCTCTTAGTACGCTATGCATTTTTCTTCAACTTCTTTAATATGGATTTATTCCTTCCTCAAATATATATTTTAATAGTGACTTGTCTCTTCATCAAACATCGTCTGAAAAACAACAGTTGGTGAGTACAGTGGGGATAGAAAAAAAACACCACCACAACGGTTTAGGGATATCAGATAAAATGTTGGCAACTTTATTCCTTTTTTTAATGGTGTTTATTGTGAGGGAGCAACTTGCATGCTAATGGCATTTTTCATGTAATCTGATGTTTCAAAGTGCTTTACAAATCAGCTAGCTACATTCATATGAATACAGAATATTATTATAGGCAATTAGGCATAAGCAGGGATGTGACTTAGCACTAAACTCAATAACCATCTCTCATCATCAGATCATCAAAAACAGGCACAGGAGGTGCCACAAGTGGAAAACCTCTGCTTCAGTGCAGGATCACCAGCCCCCTCACCCAGCTTTCTCATCCACTCAGATCTCCCAGCAATGAACACTCCACACTCCTCCTTGGCACTCTACCTCTTTTCTTTACCATCTCCAATGTTAAAGAGTTTTCCCAAGATCCAACATAAATCAAGCTCCTCAACTTATTGATGTCTGCTTTCTTGCAATTGATTTTCTTTAACCATCCTTTCCTAATTGCTGTCTTTCTCCTTTCTCCTTTATATTCTCTGCAAGACTTTTTTGTCAGAATCAAAGTTGGAAGATCTCCCCATTAATTCCTTTGTTCCTCATCCATATAAAAAAGTTTATCCCAACACAGTCTGATAAAATTTTGGACAATCCCTACTGTTCAGCTTCAGTCCATTCCTGAGAGGTAGTTAAAATTCTCTATCAAGAGTGAGATGTTGAATAATTTTACTAGGTTAAATCCACATTCATCTGGTCCTTCTGGTGTGATGGAAATTCCCTTGTTTTATTATAGATATACTTGAGAGACAACTACTCGTGAAATTATCCAACTTCTTTCCTGTTTTTTCCATGACCTTGAGACTGTCAAGGGGACTATTTAACCTCATAACTTGGATTACTTTGGTGTAGGATCCTTCTATTCACACCTTATTTCCTTCTTTTCTGTCAGTCAGTCCTTCCTAAACAAACCCTGCCCTTCTGTTTTAATGGTCAGTTTTGTTTGTCTTTTTTTTAACTATGACTGGTCAGGCCTTGGAACAGGCACCCCAGGAAGGTGGTGAACTCACTGCCCCTGGAGGTGTTCAAAAAGCACATAGAGATGGCACTTTGGGACATGGTCTAGTAGACAAGGTGGTGTTGGGTTGATGGTTGGACTCAATGATCTTAGAGGTCTTTTCCAACCTTAAAGGTTCTATGATCCTATGATTCTATGACTGTGTACTGGGTCTTTGGGGTCCTCCTGTTCTTTTCTCAAACTGCCTTTGGCTTCCTGTGAGTTTGTGATGCCATCTCCACCTCTGAGCCTCACTTCCATGCCCTCCTCCTTGCAAGGTTAGCAGGTATTGGGCCAAAGCTGTTCCCCTCCTGCTCTGAGCAGCAAACTCCATCCCCATGCTTAACACCACCTCTAGCAGCCCCAGGGAGAGGCCAGGGCAAAGCAGTGTCCTTCAGCAACACAGTTGCGATGATGTCCCTTCACTTCACAAGCTGCATCAGCCTGCATACTTAATACAGGTATACATAAATTCAGAGGAGCATCTTATTTTCTGTAATTGCCTTTTATCCCAATCCTGAAGAATGCAAGAGAGTAAAACCAAACCATGCTTGGCATACACTCAGAGCAATATCTTTCATGGAACTGAGAGACACAGAGAAAGAGAAACACAGGCCATGTGGAAGAAAATGGACCACCTGCAGTCTCTCAGAGCTAAGCAACCTGGTTCTAGGGGAATTCAGCTTTTAGCTGTTAAATTAGTATCATATGTATGAGAAAGCACATTTGGAGCAGTGTCCTCAAAACCCTACAGCAGGGCTGTGCCACAAGGAGGCATGCTCTGACAGGCAGCTCTGGGAGACCAGCAGTGCTGTGGTGTCCCTTTGGCTCCTGCAGCTCAGAGATGCCCCTGAAGAGCTCTCAGAGTCAGCAGGAACAGGAGATTCACACCAGGCTGTGTCTCTTATACCTATGTTTCCAAACTTGTAATCAGGAGCTTACTCCTTTGAAGCACTTGATGCACCTTTTTCTTTTTTTTTTAATACACTGTTTCAGGTTTTGAGGAAGATTTCAAGTAATACTGTGAGCACAAGGTACATTTCTTTCCCAGAAACCCCGCAAAAAAATCTTAATAATAGAAACGAAGACAAATTTGGAGTACCTTAGCAGCTGGGATGTGTTTCCCACCAATCTGCTAAAGTCTTTTGAAGGGTAAAAGCATCAAGGGCCAAGACATGGAAAGACTCATTCCAGTGAGACACTAACCAGTGTCTTCTGGCAAAGGGCAAGTGACAGAGACACAGTCCAGGACTGTAGGAATCCCCATGTTGTCACAATCTATAAACAAGAAGTTTTGGGAAAGTTTCCAGGATTCCTTGCCACTTTCATATCACCCACACAAGTTGCCAGGAGAGACTTCTCTGCTTTTTCCAGTGCCTATCAACACACATGTGCCCCAGCTTCTTTGTCATGTGAAACTGTGAGAGTAATCACTCGCTCTTATACCCCATGGACTGTTTTGTGTAAGCGTGACATGAAACACTATCTCAGCTGGTAAAATGTCATGTGGATTAAGTAAAAGGCAGTAGATAACCCATAAACCTCTACCAACACTTAGGACAATACTGGCTAACCAAGAGCAACTTCTGTGTGGGGAAGAAGATGGCCCCAAGATTAAGTCATCTGTATTTTTTTCAGATTTATGTGCATTTTAGCAATTTTTTAACCATCCTCTGTAGCGTGATCTTCTGATAAGAGTAAATCTATTCATTGACTTTTTTAAGGCTCTGCTTCCTATAAAAGAACAAAGGTCTTCACAGTATGATACAAGTGCATCTGTTGGTAGTAACCAGGACATCAGGTAGACATTGAGTCATAAAGCTATGAAAAAACATGACATAATTATCAGCATAATTCTTAAACTAATTACTGTCATGGATAGAGACATTTTACCCTGCATCATGTATAACAATGCTGACCTGCTGTCATACCATATCAGAGACAGGAATTTTTACCAACCTTAAATACGTATTTATTCAACTAACATCCTTTAAACACACACTTGTACAACCTGCTCCCACCAAAGAATCACATGCATTTGTTCTCACTGTTACAGAATCTGAAAATATATCAGATATTATAGAAATTTTTGTCAAAGAGAAATTTGAAGTCGTAACCAATATGACAGTATTTTTAAACCATAAGTTAACACAAGTATTGAAACAACTCATAACATGCTAAGTATTTGGAATTGAACATAGAAAATTAAAATCAATGTTTCCAGCAACTCAATCTCCTTCACCTCAGCTAAAATTTAATGACATAGAAACACAAGCACAATTTTAGCTATAAAACCACTGCTGTTTCACTACTGCTTATGCTTGCAGCAGAGACAGAGCCCATGGACTGAGTAGCATGTAAAGTACATTTTATTTTCTAAAACATAATGAACAAGAGTGAATACAGTTCTTTAGTTCCAACCTCTAAACAAACACCGACACCAGTGAGTATCACGCACCTAGTCTTTCGAGGCCACAAATTATGTTTAGCTGAATAGTCTAATAGAGGACTTGGGGATTAGCTGTGTGTGCAAGAACTCACACATGTACTCATATAACAAAGTCATATATACAATGCCCTTACATTACGAAAAAGGGCTTGCTGCTTCTCTATGCCTGTACCCGGCCAAATAAAAGTGTGCTGTCACTACCGCAGCTATCAAATTAAGACAGAAGTAGTCTGGTCTTTTTTCCCAAAGAATTAGTCCCGGTGAAATATAAACCCACTGGCTTTGGGCCCTGAGGGGCACTGGGGAAGCACAAACGCCTGGTGCAGCTGCCAAGTGCTGATGCAGAGCAGGCAGGTCAGTGCGGGCAGGGGCACCAAGGGAGCCTGGACCCTCAGCAGAGCATCCTCGGCCTCACCCAGAGCCTGAGTGTCCTGAAGGATCATTGTTTTCAAAGTGGTCCCACTGTGCCACAAAGGCTCCAAAATTTCTTCTGGTGTTGCTACCCATACGGGTGCTGTATTTTGAGAGCAGTACTCCACCGGCTATTGCCCTTTTTGTTTTTTCTCTCATGCTTCACGCAAGCAGGATTAGCAGATCTTGGACAGCTTGGTGATAAGTTGCAGCTAGGAAATAACCCCGATTCACTGGCCCAGCACTGTACCTCCCCTTCTTAGCTTCAAATAGCCTTCATAACACATAGGCAACAATTATGGTCACTGAAAGTCTCTGTTTCAAACTTCAGATGCAGCTTTTTGAAAACCTTGGTAGCTCTCATCCAAACTCAGTAGGCTAACAGGCACACATGAGTAGAGGGCTACATGTGACCTTGAGAGCTGAAGTTATTTTTCACAGTCCCCGTTCCAAGTTACATTTTTTTAATCTATATTGTCTTGAGAGAGACCAACAGACTCATTAAGAGAAATTCTTTTTCTGTCTTTCCTTCCTGCCATGCACAACCTCCAGCCCTTGCACTGCCCCGCAAGGATAAGTACCTCTACCGAGCAAATCCCAGAGCATTTTTCTTTTAAACCGATCTGTTTCTCCTCATGCATGCACTCCTGTGCCTGTCTGCTGCAGAAGGTTCAGGGCATCACACTCACCATATGCAACTGGCCACGATGGGGATGAGGACATGGCCAGCAGCTGGCAGGAAAAGTGACATTCTCTTACACTGCTGTGATGTTTAATCCTGGGCTCAATGAAATGTATGGCACGATATTTGTTAACCGCCTGAGCCATCCTACAGCAGCAGAAATTGGCTGCAGCTGTGACAGACTGTGAACCAGCCCAGGAAACTGGCTGGGGGATTTCTGAGAAAGAAAATCACCACCAAATTTTAGCATCTTCCAAATAAGCAGTTGTCTTCCTACCACAAAGTGTCTTCTGGGGAGCAGGCAACATGGCCCGTTCCTGGCTGACTGGTTCCTACAGATTTGTGGGGGAGGAGAGAATTAGCAGTTCCTGCACCGCAGCGCAGCAGCTTGTGACAAAGGACACGGAGGGCCACCACGCCTGGGGAGGGACACTGGGGGGCCTGCAAGGGTGGCTTTGGCAAAACCTCAGCTCGTCCTTGCTCTGACTCTCCCTGTCCTGTGACTCTAGGGGAGACAGCCTTGGCTATTAGCATTCCGCTTCCTGTTCATAAGAAAAGCCTAGGGATAAACACACGCACACATACATGTATTTACATTCACGCACGGCTACATACATATACGTGTATGTCTATAAGCACCAAAGAGAGATATGATGAAGCTGTGCAGAATTCAGCATATCACAGCTTTTCTGTCCGAGCCATGTACAGCAGAAGGATTTTATTGGATTTTTTTTTTTTTCCTCTTTACCTTGCTGTTGTAGACAGGAGCGGTCTGGGGGAGGGGAAGGATGGCCAGAGGCTACTTCACAAAGCTGTGGCGTTGCTGCCATCTAGTGAGGTGCCTCCGCCCAGAGACACTAACACACACCCCCCCACGCCACCCCCCCAACGCCGGTGCTCCTGGCCGGGTGAGCCGNTTGGGAAGGGGAGGTCTTGGGCTCCTGCCCCGAAATGAAATAACTGGGGTTAACGAGGCGCCTCGGCATGCTGTCAGTCCGGGGCTGGGCAGGAGAAAGGGGGGGGACACCTATGTGTTGGCTTTTTTCAGGTAACACGGGAGGCATCCTGCCCCTCTGAAATCAAACGAGCAGCTTTAAAGCTCCGCCGTCCCACACGGTATATATAGCAAGTACGGTTGTCCTGTAGTGAAGCCTGCAGCACAGCCAGGTCCCAGCCTGTGTGAAAGCAGCTTATAGGGCGCTTCGGAGAGGCAGTAATAGCACCTTCTAATGCCTGAGCGTATCACTTCAACGAAAATCCACAATATATACATGTAAGGCTATATCTGAAGCCATTGGTCCAGGCTATACGTGGGATCAAGTTATGAACATGACAACAATCTGTGCACTGCATATGGATCATCATGGGAGACCCCAACACGTGGGAGCGTTCTGCAGTCTGGCAAAGGGAGCAATGAATGCAGCTTCTCTCCACCCAGCACTTCCACGGGAGAAAGGGAGCCTTCCCACCCACAGCACAGCTCTCTTTCCCAACCACTGCCACTTCCTAGGAATTTAGGTCACCCCACACTAGGCAGGAATAAAAAGCAGAACCTGAGACAATAAAATGCAAAGTGCACAGAGCTACCACCTCTACTTGCAAAAAGCCATGCGATTCATGTATCTTATCCCAGCACTGGAGGACTAGAGTGTCCCAGGACAGAGTCTTGGAGGGGCCCCATGTCATATCACACAAGGAGGCTGTGGTCTTGCAAAGTCACCCCATCAGTACCACCTCCTTGTGCCCCATCTCCCTCAAAGCTGCCTCCTGGGCTCACGTCGCACTTCAGGGCTAGAAAGGAGAGTTTAGAAAGAAGTCCAAACACACACGTGTAGGAAAGGGAAGGAATGAAAGACAGCACAGTGTGTTAAGTTAGGAAGGGGGTTAGTTTTAAAGCTACTCAATTAAAGCTCCAGAGGAACATAAGAGGCCTGGGCATTTAAAGTGCTTGCTTGGGAGTTCTGCTTCAACCCCCAGATACATCAAAGCAGTTCCTCCGCAGGGAGCCCTAGACACATGGTTATCTTGCAATGCAGACATTTGGCATATTTTCCTAAATATGTTGAAAGACCTAAGGATGATACTGTAAAATCTAGTTTGCTAAAATATCTGAGAAGTGATGGAAAAAGAAAGCACTTAAAGTCATTTTTTAGTTATTAGCCATGGCTCGTCATCTTTGAGACTTAAAATGCTAGCTCTTTCAGGACTTTCTGTAACCTGGATCAAAGTCAAGCCATTCAGCAGTCTTTCTTCTGTTCTTGCTTTATGTATTCCCCACTGACTGACTTGATTGCTCATAGGTCTGAACCACACAGAAACAACTGTTTTAGAGAGGTATGTCTTTTGGTTTGCACTGGGATAATGGATCTGCTAAGAAAATGTTCTGTTTCTGTTCCCTTCCTTTTTTCTCAGGCTTATCTAGATTCTGGGAATAAGAGTGTTCTTATGCTGCCAAAGAGTTTTCAAAAAATACATGGATTCACTTTTGTGCTCTGATCCTCCAGCAGCTTACAAAGATTTAGCTTCATGCCCTTAGCCTAGCACACTTTAACTTGATGTCAAGATTAAACAGCTATGTTGATCTTCGCAGGACTTGGGACTGCATTTTATAAGTTGAGGATCTAAGGCAGTGTTGCTATGATATTGTGGAAAAATATCTGTGAGTACTGCATTTCGGCAACTACCTTGTATCCAAGGAAAGTGTCTGCAAATCATGACTTTTCACTGACAGTTATCAGCCTTTTCCTCTGGAAAGATACAATAAAAATCCATAGTGTAATATTCAGGCTTCCCCTAAATCAATCGGACAAGAAACAGTCTCTATCCTATCCAACATGAGTGAGAAACAGGACCCCTCCCTCAATAAGAAACCAGAGATGCTAAGCACTTGAAGCAAACTATTTCCAAGACTTTATCAGGCTGAAAGCTGTATGCTGAGTACAGATGGCACTCACCCAGAGGAGAATAAAACAGTCTCTAAAACCCCGACTGAGTAGTGATTTTTTCTTAAAAGCAAGAACCAGGGAGCAGCTTTCAGAGCAAAAATTTGAGGCAGATCTTCTGCCAGATCCTCGGAATAGGTGGCCCCAAATTACAGCTTAAATATAAACAAAAGTTCATCCTCAAAATAAATACGATGGTGGCATCACCGTCTCCTGTAATGGGACTGTCACTAGCCAGAGAGTGAACTAGTGGGGTGCTGGAGTGAAAGTGAAAGAAAATTGTTGGTAGAAGGATGATACTGTCAGACAGAAATGGCCTGTTGTCCACCAGAGTGAGAAATCAGGTCTGGCAAAGCAAAGGATGTGGCTAACCCTTCGTGAGAAAAGAAAACTAGGCACCCATTTGGTTTTCTGGAGACCTTCACGGCTCCCTCACTCGTTTTCTTCCCTTCTCTCCCTTTCTCACCAAGCCATACTCACTTTGAACCACAAGTTATTCCATCCACAATTTATCGCCTATAAATGAGCCACAACCAACACACATATCACACAGGAGAGGCAGGGGATTTAATTCACCACTACGGAATTTATACCGGAAGCCTAAGTGCAAAGAGATTAACTCTGAGGCCTGTCAAGATACTGCTGTTTGTTGTGCCACACCAAGCAACAGCACTGTTGTTAATCTTTGCCACGGGAGGGATGTATTGTGGTTTATAACCTTGCGAGCGAGTCTCGCGTGCTTTCTAAAAGGAGGAGAGCCAAAAACAGCAGAGGAAAACAGAGAAGTGGAACAATGGGAAGAACAAACCAAAAGAAAGGGAAGAAACAGGCAGCTAGGAGCCATCCTACCCTGCTGTATCTGTCCTCCCCCTCTACACACCCCTACGGAGCTATTTTAGTAAGGCTGGCTATTTGTTATATTGTAAGCTCTGCTGCTTGATTTATTGGGCCTTGGATGCCTCAAGGAGTGAAAAAATCTCTCTCCCTTCCCAGCTATGAACAGAAGAAAGTTTTATTACCGTCTCCGTGGCGCACCCCGGCCCTTTCTTAGGGATGCTATTTCTGGTGCAGACTGATTGAGAAGTGCTGCTGCCCCCCCCATGGCTGCCGGTTTGACACTTTTTGACGTTTCTAAACAACTTGTGCTCTTCCTGCCAACTCCCCATTGCTTTCTAAACTGTTTTAACCCTGAAGAATGCAAACTAATCTGCTGAGAGAAGAGAAACAAGCCAGTCCTGGGAAGCAGAGCTGGAAATGCCAGAGTGGTAGAAATGATAAATACACCTGCTAGGGAAAGAGAGCCGATACGGGAGGGGGGCTCTTAAGAGACGTCGTTAGCACTGTGGCCTGTTAATGTTACCTACTGTAAAGAAACACACACTATGTTATTAAGCAGAACGGTGTAATATCTTCGTAAAAAAGAATGGTTTGGAAGCAAGCACAAAACATGCTTAATCAAGTGGAATATAGCAGTAGTCCCAAAGGGAGATTTAAACTACTTATACCTAAGTATAGCTAATAAAAGTTTGCAATTCAAGAGTTTCCAAAAGCCTTTATTATTATTATTAGTAGTATTAGTATTGTTCTGTCATGCCTGATCTTTTCAATGGAAGGGTCAAAGAGCTGATCGTGTTCTAACCTGATTGTTTTCCACAGAGCACACCAATACCCCAAGACACCCTGTTCACTCTTCTCACTTTCCACCCCACAAGATTACATTTCAGCAGGCCTCTGTATTCCAAAAAGAAAGAGACAAAGTTTCTCTTCTAACATCATAAAACTATAGACTCCAGATTTTTAACCGTCGCGTTTCATATTACTTTATTTTCTTTTATCTGCAATATCGCATTTAAAACAAATGTCCCCTGTCACTTTTTTTGCAGTCACAGTTCTTTGCAGAAACAAGGCTACCTTCAGTCAGGGACCAGGTCTCTAAAGACAAGGCTTTCCATCTAGGCTGCAGGTAGCGAAACACAGGAGTGATTTACCCTCAAGCACCCAGCACTACCAGCAAGAAGCCCAGCCTGAAAAAAACAAGCTGTAATATGGAGACAACGGTTCTGAGCGTTTCTAAGTCATACCTTCCCAGGTGCCTGCTGGTCTTAATCCATCACTCTAATATGCCGGAGGCAGCGGCGTTCCCTTCAGACTCAAACATTTCCCATTGACTGTGCCTGGCAGGAGCTGACTGCTCAGCGCCCTTCCACGCGAGCACACCTATCCCTCACTCCAGCACAGCTCCTCTCTGGTGCACGGCTGGTCTGCCCACCTCAGTGTCTGTCTCTTGCTGCCATTCCACATACCTTCTGGAAAAAAAAATCACACCTCATCTTCCAAGCCTTGTTTATACAGGCAAGACCATCAGAAAGTGGGAGCTGAGTTTTTAAAAACTCCGCTCCAAGGGCTCGCAGGAGGTGTGCAGGAAACCTGCTCCTCATTTGAATCTCACTGGGGCAGTGGTAAGACTGCCTGAATAGCACCCAAGTTACATTGCTGTTTCAAGACGCCAGAAACACCTGACTGATAAAAGCCAGAAGATCAAGGACACAAGCAGAAATTGGCCTGTTCCATTCTGGCCATAAGGCAGAGTGTTTGGAGATCAGACAGTCTGGCATGATTTGGGTTTTTTTTTTATTCCTGCTGTAGAAGAATGGATTAAACACTGACATTTCAACATAATTATCCTCAATGGTAACTTAGGAAATGCATCACCAAGAAAATAAAACTGTTTCTTTTTAGTGCAAGGTTCACCACTTCTTTAGCTTCATAGACAATACACCAGCAAAGAGCAAAACTCAGCCTTCACCCAGTTTCTTTGTTCCTACTAAAGGGCAAGGTTGAGGAGAACTCTAACACCAACAGTGACAATCTATACAGTAAATACTTCAGGTGGCATCCTGAGTGAGCTTTAAAATGGAATTTATGTGTATTTTCTTTGACATTTGACAGCATACATTCCAGTAAAACACAGAGGCTCCCTGCCATGAAGTATGTGCTTATGAGAAACACTTCTAGAAGAAAGTAAACAGGAAACATTAAGGAGCAAGAAACTAATTAGAAGCTTCATGCCATCTGCGTCCATCAAAATCATGACTTTCTTTTATACTTTTCTGTGTGGCAGACCACTTCTGACGCAAACTGCCACTGAAAACCCCTGTACAAATTGAAAGAGAGTCCAAAGACCCAACATCCATTTAACACACTCCAACCAGAGGTATCTGTCTGACGGCTCTGTGTGGTGCAGTGGCCGTCTGGCCTGGAAGGAGTTTGACATGGGAGCAGAAGCAGCAATGAAGCGTGTTAACAGTGCTGCTTACGCGTGCAAACATTAGTCATTCAGCTGCGTTAAGCCGAAACTCACTGGATTCGTTAGGAACCTGAAATGTGTGGTACGAAACAGAACGCTGCCTTCCCTGCCTGTGAGATTAATAAGCACTACGAAGCTGCACAAGGCATTGCAGGCTAAGTGAGGAAGAACAGCACCGAAAAGGAAGCAATTCAGGGGAAAAAACAATTCAATGACAAGAATGCATTCAAAGAATTTAGCCTCATCCACCAGATTTGCAAAACTCCCCATTTTTCAAAGCATCCAACACATACTCGCCCTACTTAAATATTCAAACTGTGGGGTTTTGACGGTCTTTCAGTCTGTGGCTGCCTTTCAGCACGCCCGTGAATTTTACCCCACGCACCCAGTAACACAGGACCTGCTGAAAACTGGCTTAAACCGCCCGGGGCCAGAAGAGGCATGCACAGTTTCACTGCCGGCACGGCAGCGAGCACAGGAACGAAGCCTGGAGGTTTACAGAGCAAGGGTCAGTTGTCAGCTCCATCACTGGCATGTAGCATCACCCCAGGGACATCGTCCCTTCCTGTCTATCCTTCCTGATTTAGGAGCATCAGTTTTTCAAAGGAAGATTGCCTCCTCCCATGTCTAGCACAGTGCAGCTCCGATATCAAGGGACTGGTGTGACATAAATAACAACAGTGGAGGTACATACCATCACCTCCATAAGGCATTCTCCAAATCTCTGGAGGTTAGGATGACTTCTGCTCCCTCAGACAGGCAGTATACTCTTAATCTGGATCCTATTGCTGCAGAACACACGTTTCCTTTGGGGAAAGAAAAAAGACCTTCAGCAAATCTAGACATATCACACTGTCATTCAAGGGAAGGAGGTGTGTTACAGAATGCCTTCAGACAACTTCCTCCAGCAGAGCTTACCAGAGGTGGCCCTGAGTGAGAGACGGGATGGGATGGGGTGGGGCGAGGAAGAAGCTCCCAACCACTGGTGTCCTTTCAAAAGGACATCCTGGCAGCCAGCAACCATTTGGCTTTTGGAGATCCCTGGGTCCCACAGTCAAAATCCTTCTGGTTATTCTTCCCAGACAGAGAACTCAGAAATCTAAAAGAGCACTTTCATAATGAACAGTAGGGGTAAAAGCCTGGTTTTAATCTTTGCCAAAGTCAGTGGTGAAACGCTTCTCAAAGGCTTTTTAAGTTGCAGATTTTTAATTTTTGTTTTAAATTTCTGATTTTTTTGAACTTTTTCTTCTGAAATGTAGGTTTGAAAATATGAAAAAATTCTATGTCAGTGTAATGGCCACAATTACTTGTGTACTATGTAATACATATAGCAATGTGTTATTATATAATAGTAAGTTACCTCCACTATCTCTCCCTTCCCCCCTACCCCATCCCCAACCTGAGATCACAGAGTAAGCAGTTTGGAGACAAAACTTCCATTTCAATTTTCATGTTATTGCCATGATGCTTTCCTGGGCTCATTTTGGCTCTGAAGTTAGAAAATTGAAATTCTTATCTCTCTGCCCATACACCCTATATGATTTGAGACAGATTCAAGAGTCCCTCATACTTTTTTATGCTCTATATATAGTAGAACTGTGGAACTGAGGTTTTCAGCTCATCTGTCCTCTTTTGTCCAGATTAATTCAGTGAAGTCACAACTACCAACCCTTTCCCAACTTTAGATAGTGGCAAATTAGGTGGTCCAGAAAATCCACCTTGTTTCACATCACTGTGACATGAGACATTTAGGCTCAAAGAGGTAGTCCACTGCATATCCCTGGTAAGATTTACACCTCATGAGGGTTAGGACATCAAATATCCTTTACCTATTAGTTCCTTCAATTTATCTTTCACTCACTGAGCTTTACAAGTGCTTTCTCTCTTATTAATCGCTACTAATTAGCCTTGAAGCAAATGTCCCTTTAATTTCACCTTTATTTCCATTGTAATCAACCCTTGTACAACAGCAGCCTCTTATTTTTTTCATGCTTGGTACACATATATTGGAAAATGGGTTTATCTACAGAGTCACACAGACTATCACAATTTATAACAGTGTGTTTAATTCTTCGGAACCAAACTGAGCACTAACTGCCTTGAGCTGTTTGGTGGGAAATTAGATTTGTGCTAAACAGCTTAATGCTCTGGGGAGTGCAGAATAAACTAGATGTGGCAATTTTATGAGTTTCAGAACTTCAAAATGACTGTATTTTTATCACTATCACCAAGCTTGGATGTCATTAGCTAAGATTTTTTTTTTCTACATATCATTGTCCCAAAATGGATTTAAATACATAAATGGGGGTTTACAAAATATCTCTAATTTAAAACACTTTACACTTAAACTATTGAAAGAAAGACTATGTGAGAGCAGTTTGATTTAAATCTTGCTTTTTGGGTAAAACTATGTCAGTAAATCTGATGTTGTTTCTGATGGGCAAGCTAGAAGTGAAAACTAAATAGAAAACATGGAAAAAACACTTCTATCTTACTTCTTTTCCAAACTGCAGTGGAAGGACAGATAAATCTTAAATCCGTTCTTTCCTGCCACTACCCAGGGTACATCAGAGAAGGGGAAAGAGACAAAGAAAAGGTGGCAAAATTATTTATGCTCAACAATTTAAATGGGCATTCCAGTTGACACCACATTAATTCTGAATAACAGCTACTCTTGCATGGACAAGAGTTCCTTATTTAAATTCCCAAACGCTGTTAATATAATTTGATAATGCAACTCAATTAGCTATTTCAGCGAGACTTGATATTAGCAAATCTTTTATTGCATGATGAAGTGCCATCTCCATTATGAAATTTCATAAAATACATTTATCGTGGCAAAAAAATATATATTTACAATAGAAGAACAATAGAAATTGTTAATGAGATAATGAAGCTTCTGGAGCAGTAATTATGTGGCTAAAAGGCTGTGATTGTCACACAGTGCTTCCAAGGCAGGTCTCTGCAAGCGAGATCTGTATTGCAGTGTTTTGTGTTAAATACACTGCGGATTCTGCCTCTTACCCCTCTCAGAATTGATAATTTTCTTCTCCTTAGCAGTGCTGTGGAAAGATAAAATACACTATGGAGGAATCTGGATTTGCAAGCTAACTCAGCATGACTGCCGAGTTACAAAAATAGAGGAACTTATCTTTGTGCTGAAAATAGCAGAGTTTGAATATTTCTGTATTGCTTTAGTCTGATGAACAGGCAAGTCAGGCTTGACCCATCTGTCCAGTTGCTGTTGCCAGATATTGGCCTTCATAGGGCTCAAACAAACAAACAAACAAACAAAAACCAAAAACCAAACAAAACAAAACAAAAAAAAGAGGAAAAAAATACTTGAAAAATGTATTAAAATTTAACTTCCTCTTTTTGATGGAATTATTCAAAAAGCTACTTGATTAGGTCTTTTTTAAATGATATACCAATGAGTAAAGTAAAAATCTCTGCAAAAGTTTCACAAAGTTCTCATAGGACTTTCTACATTTTAGAGTCCTTGACAACGAACAAGTTTTCAAATACCTGGAGCTTTTAATAGGATTAGCTGCAACTGAGAGTCATGTTATAAAGCAGAGTTAGACCTGAGCCTGTTGTGACAGGGAACTAGGAAGAAGTGGGACAGAAAGACAAAAATGAGAATAAGATGGGGTATCTAATATATTAAAGTTAAATGAATACATCTGGAGATCCATATAAACCTGAAAATCTAAATAACAAAGAGGAAAAAACTTGTCCTAGTACAGTTTCAAAGAAGTATATATACAGCACAAAAATTTGACTCTGTACAAACCTGGACTTCTAACTCAGTGCCTTTCTTGGGAAGAGATGCTTGAAGAGCCAGATGCTGTCTTCATACAGGGTGACTAATTATGGAGACTAATATACTAAAGCTTTAATAAGGGCTATTGGCAAGTAATTATCTCCATTAGTATTTCTATACTTACATCATTGTAACTTGTTGCTAAAGGATGCCCTTTTGTGTCAGATGCGTAACTACTAGGGCAGTGGTTTTCAGAAAGCAAATTTTAAATTTTGGGTAAGGTAGACACAGTCTACTGAAAAGCAGAAACTTTTAATGAAACCAAGAACAGTACATGTACTGTGCATGTAGATTGAAATCTTAAACCTATCCAAGTTGTTGAGCAGCCAGGAGGTAAAACAGATTAAATGGGTTTCATTCTGCAGTGTATAATGGAAATAATTTCTTCCCTGCAACCAGTATGTCTCCAAAGGTTTTCATTAACTTCTCTTCACTGCTGATAAGACCTAGAAGAAGAAAACTTGTTCAGCTGATGATAAAAACAATTGGACTGTCTTTCTGATTGTTTATTATTATTACTTTTATTGTTGTTGTAGTTATTACTTTAAGTATATGATTATCATTAGCATGTTTATTAGTACACAGTGTCATTTAATAAATTAATATTATACATCACAATATTTTGATAAAATTAAATAATCATAGAATCATGGAATCCCTAAGGTTGGAAAGGACCTCGAAGATCATCAAGTGCAACCATCAACCTAACACCACCATGCCTACTAGACCATGTCCTGGAGTGCCACGTCTACACTTTTTTTGAATGTCTCCAGGGACGACGATTCAACCACCTCTCTGGGCAGTTTGTTCCAAAACCTCACTACTCTTTCCGTGAAGATGTTTTTCCTAATATCCAACCTAAACCTAAACCTCCCCTGATGCAGCTTGAGGCCATAATCATATTACTAAAACATGATTAAGAATACCTTTTTAAAAGTTTATCAATACAGCTTGGATTTCAGTGTTTGGAAGGACAAGCGGGGAGAACGGACACCTGTGCAGCTGCAGTCACCGCCACCCAATATGAATCATTCCTGTTTGAATTCTTATGCCCTTTCTGTGGTTTCAGCACTTTAGTGAATCTCTCTCTGACATCAGTTACACTGCTTATTAGGCAGAACACAATCTAGTTAAAAAGATCAGGAAAGATGAATTTCCACTAACAGAGGAAAAAAAAGACCCAAACACAACTGCATCAATCATTACAAGTCTTCCTTTGGGTTATTTTAGTGACATTATGCAGGTCTGCAGAGTTGGACAATAGCAAAAATTAATCATTTTCAATTACAAAAATATTTTTTCATTTTGGAGATTTAATTTTTTTAAAAATCTCTACGCATAGTTAACCCTAATACTGTATGTATTGTAAGCAATGTTTTGTATGCACAGGCTTGGTTTTACAGGTATCTCTGTATTAGAATTCACTGTTTCTGTGGTACTTCAGTAAATCCACTTTTCTAAATAGAATTCTGAATAAAAGGCCTTTGCCATGGGACTCTTGAAAATGAAGCAAGCTAATATGACCATCTTTTTGTCTTTTGTTTCTCTGACCCCCGGTCAGTGTAATGGTACCTGGCAGTTCCTTCTTAGAACTGCAGAAAGTGACACTGGTAACCTGTCACAAGAGTCTCACTCGGGTATTGCTCTGGCATGTCAAATCTAACAGCAATAACAACAAAAAAAAAAGGGACTGACATTTTAGTAGAAATATATTATTATTTTTTTTAATCTCTCAGAAGGAATTCTCTGCTCCATGTACTTCTGTCTTTATACCGTGGGAACCATCTGGATAGCTGTGTTTTCATACCATCTGTATGTGATCATTGAAACAAGCCACAGAAGTCCCACAGCCCAAATGCTGTGCACTTCTGGAGCCCTCCTGAAAGAATGAACTAATGCTTGAAGGAAAGGAATGGCTGAGATTTAAGATCACTCCCCGTGGTCCAGTAATGAAGACAGCAAAAACACAACTGCAAGAATTTGAGATATAAGTAAATGCTGGCTATGTATAAAAAAAATATTCATATACTGAGGACATTTTCTCAACAGTGTTTACAAAGACACCTGGCAGGATTTGAGATACCACTAAGTGCCACTGGATTTCAGTTGGAAAGGAACAGCCAAGGCATTATCTTTGTTAACAACTAGCACATCCCGCTAGGAATTGATTTACAGACCAAAACCTTTGATGATGAAGACCTGATGTACACATTATATGAATTTCAGGGGAAGTTTATATTGAGTTAACTCCAGTCTGGCCTCCTGTGTTGAAAACCCATTGAAGCTCAACTTCTGGGTGAAGCTCATGGAAAGGTGCAGTCTGCACCCTCTGAAGCTGCTCCCCGATGCAAACCCAGGCACAGCAAGGTGGGCAGCTAGGAGATTAAGTTCAAAAGCACAGTCAGGGCAAAGCAAGCAACTCCTCACGGGGACATATCTGCCTTGTTCTGGCACTTCAGTAGCTCCTACTTGATCACTCCCCTGTGACCACAGGAAGACGAATGCCTTTGTGACTTCATCCCTGAATCTCAGTCTAGCCTTCCTGAATTCAAAGGAAAAGTAAAATTCTAGGTATCCTCTCAGATTACTTCCCAGGTAATGCCAGAGTGTGCACATATTATATAGGTCATGTCATGAAACATGACTAAAACAAGGATTTCATTAATTGCCATGGGGTCAGTCCTGAAAGAAACTGTGTAGACTCTTGTTTTAAATCATTTATATAACAAAAAAACCCCACAAACAAACAAACAAACAAAAAAAACCAAAAAAAAAGGAAGGAATGTAGATTATTTCAACAAATATTTTTAAACAAAAATTATCATTGTCCTTATCATTTACACTTAATGGGTAATTTTGACCAACCAACACATCACAATGTCAAGCAAACAAAAGCAATGTGCATGGGGGCAGCATGCAAAATGTTTTGTCTAGAGAAGAGACAGGGATTTGGGTAATATTCAGAGAGAACCTTTACCCCTCGTGTCCTCAACTATCCTTTTTCCCAAAAAGAGAGGAGAATCATTGCACTCAGAAGAAATCTGGCTGTCTTAGCAGTCAGCAATATACTTAAATACCTAAGTAACTACCTATGGGGAGACAAGAGTCCCTGGAATAAGTTATTTAACTCCCACGCATGTGAGGAGGACAACTCAGGAGGTACTCTGGGGGACTCTCCCAGAGTCTTAAACCTTCATTTAGGTTATTCGTTACTTAGGTCGCAAGTGCTGCAGTCGGTCAGTCAGTTCTGGAGAAAGGAAATCCTGGAGAGAAAACACTGCTTTGATTAATTTCCCTGCTAATCACAGCACTTCAGAGCGCATGGGGCCCGTCACACTCAACTAAACAGGGGCAAGGTCCTCCTCTGGGAGCAGACCACCTACTCAGCACCCCTTCGGTCCTCTGTCTTTAGGGCAGGTTGGGTCTTCCCAAGAGTTCCCACTGGACTTGCTTGCCTTAAACCAGTGCACACTGAATGAGTCTTCATGTTTGCTCTAGGAACTCAGTGGGTTTGTCTACTTAGCTTTAGTGGAAGAAACTTGGCTTTAACATTTTTTCCTCTCTCCTTCATTTGTCATTCAGAATCTCTGGCTCCTTATGAACAAAGGCGAATATATATATATATATAACTGCATTCAATTTATGAGATGTGTTTGAGTATTAATCATTTCATATATGTCAAAACAGATTTTGGAAGCTTGCCAAAACCATATATAAATTTCTGTGATTTTAAAGGGTAATAGCAGTAAACTACTAAACACAGTGGTACAGCAATGTGCTTCTCACATATTTTTTCCTCAAGATCCTGATTTAAATTCAGGTTTATCAATAAAAAAGCACTACTGAAACAGCTTTGAAATTTTAATTTCCTTTTGAAATAAAGGTCTCTTCTAGATAGAGCTGGTGTTGCTTGCCTCTGAACACTCCCTGCTTTCATTATACAGAGTTTTCTCCTTACAGCTGCTAAATCCTATTTTCACAAGAGAAAAAAAATTAAAAAGCAATTCTGCACCTCTAATCATCAAAGCAGTATAATTTAGGCCTTTATTGTGTCAGTCATGAATTGTCTTTCTTGTGAGCTCACAATGTCATAATATTCTTTTTGATTAATGAGGATCCTACAATTACAGGGTAGGAACCGTCATGCTGTACTGCAGAGCCTGTCTAAAGGCAAAAATTACAGTTAATGCTAATGCATTACCAAAGACTTAGGGGTGGAATTACTACTGTCAGCAAATCGAAAGGGTCTGCACCCACAAGACTGATAGCTTTTGTCGTTTCTGGAATGCAATCCTGGGCGGCCGGTGAACTTTCACATGGGACCTGGTGAATTCCCACTCCTGCTTTTTGCACGCTTAATGCCATTGCAGACATTATCTGTAATACTTCTGCCCACCTAGGAGATGGGTAGATGGGGACAGAAGCCTTTGAGCACGAAACGAAAGGAGCCTGGCAAAAGCTAGGCTGATTAAATGGAAATCTATCACACCAATAATAACCAGTTTCAGGCTTCACAGTACAATCAGTCTCCATCATGCAGGTTAGCAGCAATGAAGGGCAAGGCACATGGAGGCACGCAGTGTCAAAAAGAACAACCAGATCAAATCTGTACACATTCAAATCCATCCTTGTATTGTTACAGGCTACCTGCTTCCTTGTTAGTTGCTAACAATGCATTTTCCCAACTATAATCACCGAAAAAAGCAATTTCACAAACGAGTATAGCTCGTGGTACAGCCAAGATACTTATTTTGTATTCATGTGTCCAAACACTGATCCCTGCTGTAGAAACACCAGTGTATTTTCTAGAAGTGTCTCTGACTTAGATAACTTAATCCCATGAACAAATGAGAGAGGGAGCTGAAAATTTTACATGCTGCTTAAGTGCTTTTCAGATTTTGCTCTCAGCAATTTTACAGAGAGTACTCCAAGCTTTCTATTGCTTATTATTTTTCCACATCATCCAGTAGTACAAGTATACACTGAAGATCAAAACCATAGGACTCAAAATCTGAAAACCAATTTTTCCCTTTAGAAAATAAATGCTCAGGATGGGAATGATTAAATAACAAGCAGCACAATTGATGTCAAAACCAAAGTTTCTTTGATGCTGCACATTCAGGACCCACTATCATCTCTCTTG
Organism: Psophia crepitans; assembly: GCA_013399095.1. Classification (NCBI taxonomy): domain Eukaryota; kingdom Metazoa; phylum Chordata; class Aves; order Gruiformes; family Psophiidae; genus Psophia; species Psophia crepitans. The sequence continues at coordinate 799,001 of VWZZ01002912.1, forward strand.
AATCCTTCTCTTTTGTCAAATCTCCTTATTTAATTTTGCTCTGGTAGGATGTATCGTGTTTGAACAACTCAAGTGGGGAGGCTCATTCCAACTTCCAATATGTCAATGCCATTAAGTGAACACATGTTTTGCAGTGGAAGAGACGGGCTGATGTAGAAACTCAGTCATTATTCAGCAGACAGACATCCAGCTGAAAGCCATTAACCCAGAGAAAACAAACTGCTCTCAGGATTTACCCCTCCAAGTTTATGCGGCCTGTAAAGAAAAACATCTAAGCCCCCCACCGTGGTTCCCCTCCACATGAAGACCTTTCTTCATGAAAAAGCATCCCCTTCAGACTAACAGATTATTTTAAATATTTCCCTTAACTTGGAAAAGAAACATAGATTTAGGGAAATGGTTCTAGAAATTAAGAGAAAACCTTAGCAAGCTTGTTAGGTAAAAAAAAAAAAAGACTCAACTTTACAAAACGTTCATGTTGCCAACATCACTGAGAGTTTAGCATCTAACAACTTGTCCTAAGATTCTGAAGGACTGGTCCATTTTACATGGCAAACTTACCAGAAGAAAAGTTCACTAAAAACTCCTAACAACTCAACATATTCTGTGCCACAAATGAATCACACACACAGCAAAATATTAATAGATTTTTCCACTGGATTTCTTCTATCAGGAGCAGTTTCATGCAAATGGCCCTTGGGAAGACGAATAATCATGTTTTTCTTTATGTCATTTGCTAATACAGACTATGGTCTTGAAAATGTAAACTGATACCTTGATTTTTTGAAAACTTCACATGTATTTCTTTCAGAACATTAAAAAGTCAGAGAGAAAGAGGTATTTGAAGAGCAGGAACAAACATGAGGGCTTCATAGTGAGTGAGGCTTGTAGGCCATCTGCTTTAGAGCCCTCTTTCTGATAACTGGTTGTAGTGAATGTTTAGAGAAAAGTATAAGAAATGGAACATGACTACTAAGCAGCTTTATGCCCACTCATCCTCCAAATTATGCTAATCAGCAGGCTAAGAGTTACTAAACCAAAAGTTGGGTATTTAGGGCAATGGTCAACAGCTGCTTATACGAGTCTCAATGAATTTGCCTGTCCTTTGTTTGAATTCATTTTGAGGAAGAATTCATGCAGCAAAACCCATCAGCAATGAATATCCATTTTGAGGCAGACCACCAGCAAATGCCAACTATCACGACTTCACTGAATTCAGTACACTCCTCCAGTCATCGTCTGACTTTTCTTATTATTTTTTTTATTTCAGACAGCTTTGTAACAGAAGATGCAGATGAGGAGTCCCTGCCCTGTCAGTAACACTTCTATATTGAGACTACCTTTGACAACTTTCATTGACACAAAACTATTGACTTTGGGAAAAGTGCTAGGTGCCACAACCTTAGAAAATAGAGCCTTTCTTCCAGTGTTAGCTAAAGGGACAACACAGATTCTATTTCCTCTCTTAATCTTAATCCAGTCATCATTTGCATCTAGGAATTAACAGTCCAAGCATTAGAAAGGAATCACAAAATCATCTCTAAAGACACTTTTAGAAGCCAAAGCTCAGCTAAGAATAGCTTCCTGTTTGCACTGATGTCAGTGAAAATTCCTTGTGATGTGCAATATAGCAGGTCTGTAGTGGGCAGCAACTCACCTCTGCTCACTGAGAAGTGATCCACGTCCATCCAGTTCTTGGCCTCTACATTTATCATTCTCATTCCATAACACAGATGTTCATCCTTATGGACTGACAACACATTCCCTCCCTTTGCACAAAGGACTGAACAGCGCAGCATGAACTTCTTTATTTCAGTCCTTTGCTGTTGCAGACCATCATCCTGAACAATCCCATGCAGAAGTTTATCAAGATTCATCTTCAAATATTTCAACCATCTCATTCCACTGTTCTTCTACAGGCTGTTCCATCACCTTCTGTAGGCTGCTTGCTATTCCAGATGGTTAGAAATTGTCTTGTAATTATCAGTCTGAATTTATTCATGGGATCCATTTGTTCTTCTGCCAGTATTGTTCTGTAGCAAGAAATTTTAGTCACTGCTGGGCTGGGTTTGGATCAGCAAGTTATAACCTACAGATAAAAGGATCATTGTCTTGCATTTGTTTATGAACTAATTCCCTCATAGCTATTTTAATAGAAAAGACGCAGTGAAGTGCTGAGAAATATAAATTAATGTCATTGGCAGTTAAAATGATAGCTTACAAAGTTACGTGACAATTAACAGTCTTCCTAAATTATAGTTCATGCTTTAAATGATTAATATCTTAATTATCTATATATGTGTATCTCTATAAGCTAATTATCTGTAGCTTGTTAAATACATAACTGTTCTACAAAAGCTTCAGCCATTAATAATAGAGTAATTAAAAATTTATTAATAATGTACTTTGAGTTAATTACATAGAAAATACATTTATTGCATATATTAACCCGATGAACTGATTTGCCTTGTTAGAAGAAGCCCTTGTATTCTGCTGGTGTCTTCTGTAGCACCCCAGCCTTCTGTTGCACATAACCTTCACCCTTCCTGGCATCCACGAATGTCTGCTCCTGCTCTGCACCCAGCGCTCACCTCCTCTGATTTGCCACTGCAAACAGCCATCCCTCACCCTACTGTTCTCCTTCTCCTCCTAGGCGGTCCCCATTTGACTTCTTCACCTTCCTGTGCTGCTGATGGATGTGTTCACAGACAACAGCTGGACAGGGGCCTCTCTAACGTGCATAAGGGAAAGCCAGGCAGTAGAGCAACCACTAATGCTGCCAAGCCTCTAAAACTATACCCTCACACACACACATGCATGGATATGGCAGGAAGCAACTGCTCAGGAAGCTTAAACTCTGTTTTCTGGCATGGGTAAAGCAGGTAGCTTCCTAGCTCTAGCACTGCTTCAACTTCCAAGAGCCAAAGCTATTTGCTTCTGTGTGATTTTGTCGCATGTTACCTTTAAAACAAGTGTGCAAGGTCGAACAGTCATCGAGTAAGGTACAGGGAGCTGGAGCCGGTCAGGAAACAAAACCTGCAGCACTCATCCCAAATGATGACTTTGTCGGACAAAGATTTCCCCAATCGTCAGGGCAGGAAAAAAGTAAGGAATCAGTACTGAACAGATTAAACAGTATGCATTTTTGATTCTCCCACAGCTGCTTAGATACGTGAAGAACGAAAGAATAATAAGTAGCGTTGTCCAATATATGGCTGGAGTATCTGTCAGGCCAAGTGTGGTATCAAGGTCCCTCCTGAAGACCTGCTGTCCAACCCTTCTGTCTTGCCCTTCCAACCCAAATGATACCTTGGCTCTGCCAGGCCACTGCACTAAGGTCCCAGTTCTCACTGCAACCTGATGGGCTTTCTGATGTGTCATGAGTACACAGCCAATCCTTAATAATCCTTAACGTTTCTATTTTTTCCTTACAAACCAGGTTTCCACACAACTTAATTCTTCTGCCTTTTTGCCAGAACTGTCTCTGTCAAAGCCATCTCTAAAAAGCATGCCTGAATAGTCTGCTGCTAATAAGCATATGTGGGCACATACATACAAAAGCTGCTCTTTCAAACGTAGTACCTATTTCTCCACAGATGAGCAGAAGGGGAAAGGACAGGCTTGCTTGAAGCTTGAATCCATTGTGCTTAGTGGCTGAAACCATTCCCGTGAAAGAGAAATAAATTCCACTGTCAGTAATCTTTGTGGTTTTGCTTTACAGATTATACCCAGATTTTTACTTACCCACAATATTCTTAAAAAAATAAAAGGATTAAAAGGCAAAAAAATCTGCCAGAGTTTCCCTGGGATCCTTCCCAATACCTGTTGGAGACAATAAGAGTGATTTTGCTTTGTCTTAAGTTGAAGCAAAATCTCCAAAGACAGGGACGTTATTGAGTAAAATGGATACATACAAATAGTATTTCCCTTAACTCTGAATTGCATTAGTAGTGGATCAGTATTTTCTTTCTTTCAAACATTCATACTTGAAACAGGATAATATTCCTAAAAGTATATTTGTATATACATAGCTATCTATAATTTGGTCACAGATGAATAATAGAATAAATAATACCAAGATAAATAATAGCAGTTTACTGAAGTTAATGGTTTTGTAACTTTTTTTAATAATCTTTATAGTTTATTTTGTAATAATTTTTGCCAAGAATATATAATTGAATTCCAACTTTGAGTCCAACTTTTGAGTAACTTTTCAAGCCTCTCACACAAAAAAACCCACTTCAACAACCCTCTCTATGTTTCAAATTTTCTCTTGCTGGAGATGGTAAGAAGAAAGCAGAAACTGCTGCATGACGATGAGAAGAAAGGCTGATCCAGAGTTCAAGCATTTCCACTGGGATAAAAGAAAAGTGGCCTCAGTGGTATAGAATTTAGGAAAATAGATTAAATTGCCCTTTTTTCCCCCCTCATCAATAAAAAGATTTTCTGTGTGGTTTATTTTGGTCTTCAAAAGAAAAAAAATAAAAAATGTGCTCACAGTGACAGCCTAGATTGTAAATGCAGTCTTTCAATTGGCAGATTAGTTAGCTTTCATGGGAATTAGCGGAGAGTCCCATCATTCACAGCTGACTTGGACAATAAAATCTGTTTTCTGTCATTAATCTGGCACCAACTGCCTGACTGGTCACCTACAGCGAGCTGCGAGAGATGGGAAGTGGGGAATAGTCATGTTTATTCACCAGATAGTACTGTGGAAAACAAACAAAAAACTATCTTGGGAAAACTGTGGGCCACAGAGAAGTTCTTGTCTGTTCAATGCAGGGTGCAAGTTTATTAATGTGATTCCTCAGAGCTCTTCTCTTACCCACAGTTCAGGGAAGGAAGCTATTTCCTTCTTACAGGAGGAAGGAGCAAAAAACAAATATACAGAAGATTGATAAAAGTACGAGGCATAAGCACTGACAAGTCTTTGAGGAGCTACTTATTCATTAATAATATTTACTTAGCAATAACAGATGTCCGAACGTCAGCTTTTCAGTGTTTCAATACAGAATCTACTTTAATGTCATTGCAGCAAGCCCCTCAGCGTGGCTGTAGAACAGCTTGCTGGATTTAGAACCACATCAATGAAGAAACTTGTTTTAGCCCAGGTAGACTACTTGAGAAGATGCCTACCAGTTGGGGAAAGGGGTTCAAAACCGGGCTCTATGGATTTAGGCATCGTTGCCCAAGCACAAGTAGCTTTGTCAGTTTGAATTTCCGGCCTGAATGCTGTAAGCAAGCTCAGACACAGCGAGCTCTGAAAACATGTTTGCTCGGCAGCACAGGAGTCTTTGTACAACACCCCAGGCCAATCTCAGAAGGCAGAGTTTGGGCGATGTTGTAAAGCTGATCAAAGGTGAGTAAAACTAACACCGGGTTTTTGGGATGGTAAACTTATGCCAGGTTCCACAGGCACCTGGTGAACTGAGCTCCACCGGACACCAACCGGTTTTCTAGTAGAAACATGTGCTGGTGCTCCATTTACAGATTACTCATATCAGAGATGGAAAAAAAGCTGCCAAACCAGAAGAAATAAAAGTCTCTGAATCTGAGGAGCTCGATGAGTTCTGCCACCACCCCCATGACTATGCAGCTGTGGGTGCTTAGACTCAGCTAAACCTTTCGCAGGACTCCTCCAAATCCCTATCGAAAACAACAAACTGGTCGCGTTTCTAGAGAAAACCGGAATACGCAATAGGGAATTTCCTACATTTCAGGGCATTCTTCTGTACTGTGTACTCCCTCGGCAACATTACCTTGGGCTGAAGAAAGTGGAGGTGGGCTCCAAGCTCAGCAGTAGCCAAAACATTTTGTATTTTCCCTGCAGTACAAGGTGCCACTCAGCTCTGAGTGGTTGTGCTTAGCAGGAGCTAAGACCCGATGGGAAATCTTCCCCGTGTGCAAGGCATTCTCCACCTCTGTCTCTTTTAATTGAATAATTTTTGCCAGAAGTGAGAGAGAAGAGCTGCTCCCAATGGGTGATGGTGTCTGCCAGCTGATCCCTGAACATAAAAGAGGCTGTGAGTACAGGGCCCTCACCACTCCCGGACACAAAATACCCCCGGCTGGCTAACAGGAGCGGTTTTGCTTCCCCAGCAGGCAGCATCTCCAGGGGCGCTTCATCTCAGGGTCCCCACAGGAGCAATGGCTGCTCATGGTTTTCTATGGGGTCGGCTTCTCCCGCAAAAAGCCCATGAATATCAACTGGAGTTCAAGTTACAGCTCAAAGCCTTTGCCTGAAAAAAGACGGAGTTTCCTGCTAACTTAGTTTGAATAGGAGATGAGTATTAAACTGTGGCATCTATGACTAATAATGTTCACAGCACCTGTAAAGCCTTGCAATAAAGCTATGTGCTAACAACATTTTTTTCTGTCCAGCTATGAAAAGAGTTCATCATTAGCATGCGCTTGATAGATTAATTTTTCAATTCTGCATGATTAATTGCAGCACTCTGAAGTAAACATCCTATACAACAGCCACTCACTCAGTAAGCATGGTCATGTGTGTTCAGACCATTTCTTTCTAAAATACACATAGACACAGGAACATTAGCCTTTTTAACAACAACAAAAAAACCCCAAAAACAAAACCAAATCCAAATCCATTTAGAAGTTAGAGTGTTCCATTCTAAGCAAGTCAAAGTTGAAAACAGGATACAGTGAATGTATCACCAAGGTACCAATTAACACAATTTTTTTCCTCTAGAAAATATATTTGTTCTCTTGGAGACTGAACTTTCACTGAAAGAAAGTACATTAGTGAGAAAACCACCTTGTACTGCAGTCTGTTTGCACTTATAGGCTATGTTACAGTAAAGGTAAATTCAGAAGTTTAAGCTGAAGCAAAATATCATCTCAGTTTTAAAAAAAAAAAAAAAAAGGAACAGAATTATAAAGAGTGTGGAGTTACAGAGTCCTATTCACCAGCTTGGCACGAGGATATATCGAAGGTAAGAAAAGCTCCATTTTTTGGAACTGCAATCAAGACTCAAAAAACAATACTTGGCTTCATGGAAACAGTCTATTACTATAATAACGCTGCACTCTGGTGTAGTGTTTTTTATCATTAGATCTCAAGACTGTTTATGGTAAATGCATGTAAGTGTTGTTCAGCAGTTACAAAATGCAAAAACTTTACTTATAAAACACTTTTAAAAAGTGGTCCTCGCCCTCTTAAAAATACCTAGATAAAAAGATGACCTATAAGGCCTAATTTGGCTCTTGATTGCTCTGGCACATGGAAGAATTGCCCAAATTAATCCCACTGAGAACACAAGTAAGAACTGAATTGCTCAATCCCATTTACATACAACATTAAAAGGATACAAAATTAAAAACCTGGTCCAAGCCCACTGAAATTAATGTAAAACTTTCCTTTTCTTCCCACCCTAGGTGGGCAGGTGAAGCACTTACCAAAACTCTTAGAGTTGGGAATACACAGTTTCCCTAGAATGAAAGACTTCTGCTATTGCACGTGTTTAGAGCTTGGGAAGACAGATGTGGAAGTAAGGCAAGCAATCAGATCCCTGGAATTAATAAGGCTTCCATGGTCGTGCTTGACCAACCTGATCTCCTTCTATGATCAGGTGACCCACCTAGTAGATGAGGGAGAGCCTGTGGATGTCATCTACCTGGAACTTAGCAAAGCCTTTGATACAGTATCGCACAGAATTCTAGAGGAGCTGGCAGCTCATGGCTTGGACTGGCACACTCTTTGCTGGATAGAAAACTGGCTGGAAGGATGGGCCCAGAGAGTTGTGGTGAATGGTGTTACATCTAGTTGGTGGCTGGTCACTAGTGGCATTCTCCAGGGCTTGGTCTTGGGGCCGATGTTGTTCAACATCTTTATCGACGACCTGAACGAGGGGATGGAGTGCACCCTCAGTAAGTTTGCAGATGACACCAAACTGGGAGGCAGTGTCAGTCTGCTTGAGGGTAGGAAGGCTCTTCAGAGAGATCCGGACAGGTTGGATCCATGGCCTGAGGCCAACTGTATGAGGTTTAACAAGGCCAAGTGCTGGGTCCTGCACTTTGGTCACAACAACCCCGGGCAGCACTACAGGCTTGGGGCAGAGTGACTGGAAAGCTGCCTGGCAGAGAAGGACCTGAGGGTTCTGGTTGACAGTTGACTGAACATGAGCCAGCAGTGTGCCCAGGTAGCCAAGAAAGCCAATGGCATCCTGGCCTTTATCAGGAATGGTGTGGCCAGCAGGAGTAGGGAAGTGATTGTCACCCTGTACTCGGCTCTGGTGAGGCCGCACCTCGAGTACTGTGTCCAGTTTTGAGCCCCTCAATATAAGAAGGACCTTGAGCTGCTGGAGCGTGTCCAGAGAAGGGCAAGAAAACTGGTGAAGAGACTGGAAAACAAGTCTTATGGGGAGCGACTGAGGGAACTGGGGTTGTTCAGCCTGGAGAAGAGGAGGCTGAGGGGAGACCTGATTGCTCTCTACAACTACCTGAAAGGAAGTCATAGTGAGGAGGGTGTCGATCTCTTCTCCCAAGTAACAAGCGATAAGACGAGCGGGAATGGCCTCAAGTTGCGTCAGGGAAGGTTTTGATTGAATATTAGGAAAAACTTCCTCACGGAAAGAATAGTAAGGTGTTGGAACAAACTGCCCAGAGAGGTGGTTGAATCGCCGTCCCTGAAGACATTCAAAAAATGTATAGACGTGGCACTCCAGGACATGGTCTAGCAGGCATGGTGGTGTTAGGTTGACGGTTGCACTTGATGATCTTTGAGGTCCTTTCCAACCTTAGAGATTCTATGATCCTATGAAATGTGGGACGTACAGACAGTGCCAAAAGCTACTGAAATAAATGCTTAAAGACATAGACAAGATGGGAAAGAAAGTGAGCACATCTGTGCCAATACAGAGGTATAGCTGTAAGTACATTAACCAGAGGAAAACACTTCAAGGAGGTATCACAGCAGTCGAAATACTGAGAACCAACAGTTCACTACTAAACTCGTATCTTTGAGGGTCAGTCTATAGAAAGAAGCAGTTTCAGGCTGCATATTAATTTTCTACAAGTTCCTTGAATACATGTGTTGTACCATGCAAAGAAAATGAGACGAAATACTGCAACTATTTTCTACCTTCTTCGGCTGCCGCCCTTCAGACAACGGCATGTGCACAGTGACTAGTACCTCATTCTTCCATGTGCCTAGCTACGGCAGAATGCTGTGGCCAATAACACGTTCAAGAAGACCCAGGTAGACTCCCATAATTTAGCTAAGATTAAATTTAGCTAACACTACCACTGGGGAGTTCCCATATCAAGGATCAACTCTTGGAGGAGGAAAAGACTTTATAATATCTAACAGGGCATCCAAGCAGAAGGACAGATGTTGCTATCTTTCACCTTGTTCCATAATATTCTGATAGCATATTTGTGGGCACATTTTAAACACTTCTTACATTTTATTAGATAGAATTTACCATGAAGGCATAAAATATATATACTAATATTATCTTCTAGTCAAAACAGCCAGATGCCAACTGGACTCCCACCTTTATGCTCTAACTGGTTAAGCCAAAGGTATCTTCCATTACTGATTCCCTGAGCCATTTGCTCCAAGTCTTGATGTCAAGTGGAAGGTAGGTCCACCCAAAGTTTACAGAAGTATTTGGGATTTAGATTAAAGCCTTCAAGCAATTACATAGAAGTTGTTGAGGTTAAAAAGCTTGGCACATAAACCAAACAAGTTCTTGGAATTTAATTCTATTAGAAAGCTCTTAGTCAGGAAGGCTGGAAGATTGATCATCTTTCTGAAGAGAACTGGTAAACTAACCTTACAAAACAAATGAACCTTATGTGAAGTATGTTTCATGCATGATTAACTATGCAAGCAAATCTATCGTCGACTTAATAGAAGGGCGAGCCTATAAATTAGAAAACTAATGAAAAAAGGAATGATTCTTAATAAGTGGATCTTCCTGCTTTGGGAACAATCGTGCTGAATTTTTCTCTTTCTTTTTACAAATAAAGCTCAGGGTTGCAACCTAGCAAATTCCTTAATCATACAAGTAACCACATTATCCATTATGTATAGCACAGTGCATATTTGATCAATAGCACTGTTTTTGTTACTGCTATATCAACTAAATAAGTAGAGAAAAAAAATGGTTCACATTTTGTGGGTATTTTCAGTTGCTGAGTCAGAAAACAAAATAAGGTCCAACATCTGCATTTATTTTTGTTCAGTAAAACTTGCATCTCCCTTCAGGGATGAGAGCAAGCAAACTGCTGCTAACCATGATAATTACACAGTACTCAGCATGGTGAGTAGAATAACACTGTAATTGTCCAAGGGTTTGAACAATTTGGACTGATTTTGTATAGTGTATAATTTACAGTAAAGATTCAGAATGTGTTTTCTTTGCTCCAAGAACACTTTCATCCTTTAGCTCTGGATCATTATGCATGGAGACAAGCATCCACAATCAAATTCAATCCAGATGAAGAACATCTGCAAAAATAGAGTAATTTATTTTATTGACATTTACATTTACATAATTATATCTGGGTCTGATTCTGCTTGTGATGGTCAAGGTAGTATAAAATAACCAAGACCCCACAGAGTCATTCAGACAAAATAAAAATATGCAAACTCTTGAAATGTTACCACAATCATAACAAATTAGTGACAGTGACTGAACCAGGGTTGAAGGACTCAAGAAAATATTAATGAGCTCTGTGCTTACGTGTGGTTTATTTTCCTTCATGAGGCCAGGGCAAGACTTGGTCACGTGCAGTTACATATTAAGACCCTCATTCTGCAAAAATCTAAGTACTTATTTTTACACACTGAAGAGTCACTGTGAAGCAACCGGGACTAATATCAATCGAGAGCAGTTATGGATCAGGGCCTGTATAATTTCTGAGTATCAGCTGTGGCAGTGCGTAGCAATGGGAACAATGAGTACCAGAGCAATCTTCACTGTTGCTGTGTGTAAAGCAGAAGCAGGACCTGAGATTATCTTTCCTTTTCTCAGAAAGAAATGAACGGTTCAGCACTGTGAGCGTACAGTATCATCATTTAGGAGACACAGACAAAAAACCTTTACATAAAGGCTTAACAATGTTCTGTTTTCTATAGCTTTTAAAGACTTGGGTTTTGTGAAATTGTTACACCTGGGGGAGGAAAAGAAGAAAGGGAGCTGGAGAGAGGGGAAGGGAACAGGAAGGGGAGAGGGAATACCTACAAATATGTTTTCATTTACCCAAAGCCAAATTTCCAGCAAATTACAACCCACACATTTCCAATATAAATTATTATTTTTTAAATTAGTGCATATTCTATTAAAAATAACAATTAAGGCTTTAATGTATTTGTTTTGAGGGGTTTTTACCCCCAATTAAAAGGCTTCTCATTCAAAAACTATCATGAAGAGTTGTGTTCCTGATTTGAAATGTTGGACTTTCCCTCTCAAGAGACTCCACTCCATTCTCATACTGGAGAAAAGAGACAGTAAAACCATTAGAATTTTCCTTTCTTTTCCTTCTTTTCCTTCTTTTATGTTTCATGGCTGCCATCTATAAAATGGGAATAAGAAATACCCGCCCTACAGGACTCTCATGGGAACTATATAACTAGTATTTACGGAGCACTTTGAAGAAAGGATTAAAGTAACCATAAATATTCCCAATCTTGCTGGAAAGTTATATTCTCTGTGTTTCTAAATCACAGGATTCTTGCCAAAAGGGCTTTTTTAACTCTATTGATCTCATTTCTATTAAAGAACATAAATGGGTGATGTCTCTTATCATGCCCATTGCCAGCTTTTATAATTCCACATCATTACAGCAGTAGGTTAAAATCTAGATCCAATATCTGCATTCCTGAATGTTAGGTAGTAGAAATATGTAATAGATAGTTCAAAGCCTTCTATATTAGGTGCCTTCCAATTTTTCTACGTTTAAGGTAATATCTTGATTGTGCTACATAACACCAAGATAAACTTTTCACTCATCTCCTCCCTCTGGTCACCAGCGATAGAACCTGAGGGAACGGCATGAAGCTGCGAAAGGCGAGGGTTAGGTTGGAGATCAGGAAAAGGTTCTTCACCGAGAGGGTGGTTGGGCACTGGAATGGGCTCCCCAGGGCAGTGGTCACAGCACCGAGCTTGGCTGAGTTCAAGAAGTCTCAGTCATCGGCTCTGATTGGGCTGGTCCTGTGTGGAGCCAGGAGTTGGGCTCAATGATCCTTACGAGTCCCTTCCAACTTGGGATATTCTATGATTGTATGACTATTTTTAATCACAATTGATCCTAACAGCTAGAGGAATGGTAAAAGAACTTTGCATACTGGATTTTATATAACTGACGTTCAGCTGGATCACACAAAGTCCTTCAACAGTACCACTCACATTATAATTTTTTACAAGCTTCCTATCAAAATGAACTCCATAGCAGTTTCTGGACATAATGTATCAATGGCATATGACTGACATTTTATGCTTGGATGGCTTTATGCTGTATGATGAAAAGGCAAGGGAAAAAATGGGGTTTGTATATAAAGCAGTATCCTTCCTCTCAATGTCAACAAATTGTAATCGCATCTGGAAACCAAGCCTGTGAGCTATTAAGGCTAGGAGACCTAAACATTCAGAAACAGGTATTTCAATGAATTCAGTATGCATCCTTATGATGCATTTAAGATTGTAATGTTGCAAGTCAAAACTTTGGACAAATCTCAGTTTCCAACAGTTCATCTAATACACTTAAAAGCAGATGCTGCCAAATTAAAGAACAAATAATAAAAAGTAAGAAGACAGAAGAAAATAAAGACTATAAGCTACATGAGGTTTTCTTCACATTATTATCGTTCTGGGGAAATGGTTCACTTCTTTCACTCCTTTCATCACTACCCACAGCTCTAAAAGGAGGTGATGAAGGACTATAAACAGAAGACAACTATTTGGGTTGCTTTCCAAACTACTCTCCAATGCTGTAGCATTCATTTCAGTGTTACCACCTGGAGTGAAAACTCAAAGCACAGATACAAAGCTAAATGGTCCCAAGTTGGCTGCTGCAGTCAGCAATGTGGTTTATCCAACACACATTAGGTGTAAGACTTCCCGAATTACATCAGACCAGTAGCATTTACTCAGCACGAGGTTAAAAACTCCTCCTTAAGAATTGAGAGCAAGACTGAATGGGAGATGGCAATCTGATCTAAGCACAAAACATCTCAGAAGACTCACTTTGAAACATAAGCATTGCACCTTATCTTGTCCTAACCATATTAAGAATGTCACCATAGGTCACATTCTTCTCTGCTATTAAATGTACCTATTCATAGGTATATAGAATATATTTGCATATTCAAACATGATCTGTGTACAATTAATCTCTGCTTTACAGCCCACAGAACTTTAAATTGCCTTGCTTTCTTTGCGTCTTGGAAAGAATGAAGGCAGAAATGGAATAGGGACACCAAAGTCACCTGATTTTTCTGAGAGGCCCGCCAAAACCTTCATGTTGACTTTGGTACCACAGCTCAGCTTTACTGGAGCAGCAATGCTGGCCCTGTGGCAGCTCATGGCCCCAGGTATATTTTTCGCAGAACTCTGCAGCAGTCCACGTGGAGGAAGCGGACTCTGCTCTCAATCAGCAAAGCACATCATCTCAAGAAAGAATGTGTTCATAAACAAGCTACCAAATTGGATTTCTCACCCCCACACCTTCTTTGAAAAAAGGAGTAGTTTGAATTTACTGAATATAGCCTAGCCTAATGCACCAATGCTGCAGGGCTCACTCGCGCTCTGTCCTGGGGAATGCAATGTATGGCTCTCATAATCATAGAATCATAGAATCATTAAGGTTGGAAGAGACCTCAAGGATCATCCAGTCCAACCG
>VWZZ01002912.1:812884-908982 GCA_013399095.1 Psophia crepitans
CCCACCTATTACCCACTAAACCATGTCCCTAAGTACCACATCCAACCTTTCCTTAAACACCTGCAGGTGTCTCTTCACTCCAAAGAAACTTAGCACAAGTGTGGTGGATGGAAAATCGGGGGAAACATCTCCCTCCAACTGAATAGAAGTAATTAATCAAGGTGTTCCTGAGCACTACAGGAAACTAATTGTCAATAGCCCAAGTCTTGCTTTAATACAAATAAAATAACACAAAATAGAGGTTCTTTTTAATATTCGCCTCCATGGCTGCAGAGGCAACTGAGTAGGATTTAGGGAATTTGTATTTCAGATACTTGAAAGCCTAAGTTACATTTTTAAAAAAAACAACTTTTGTAAGGTTCTGATTTGAAACCTCTAATTATTCTCAAATCCTTTCCAGTGAAAAGAATAAGAATCAGAAATCCTGGAAAGTAATTTTCCCAGCGCTTCTCATGTTCTGTTCACCTCCCACAGGTTTTCTGGCAGGAGGATATAGCTCTCTGTTCGCCTGACGTTTACATGCTCTTTAGCAACACTGAAGTTTCTTTTGCTTGAGAAAATTCTAATCAGAAACTGAAGACAATCCACAGGGTTAAAAAAAAAAAATACCCATGGATTTCTTGCATCAAAATATGCTGATGTTCAGGAGGGTTGAAATCTGGCCCAGAAAACTTGATCCTGGATCTGTGAGGGGGTTTTTTGGATGAGTTTTGCAATACCAGCAAAAAAGTAATTCCCAAAGGAAAGAAGCTAATTGTTCATGGAGAGATTTTTTTGCTGTCAATCTTTTTCACCAGGATATGATTTTTCTGGTAGAGTTAAATAACCCTTTAATCTAGATGTTTAGTAATGAAAGTTTAATACTTAGCTAAGACACTGCTACATTGAAAGGCTATGTTGGGTCAGATACTTAGCTTCTGTAAATCAGCATAACTCCACTGAAAACACTTATTCCAACAGAATTTCATTGTTTTATGGTAGGTAAAAGCCTGGATACAAAACTTGCAAAAACAAAGCATCCACTTACAATAACTCGCCTTTTCATTCCTACAAAAGCGTTGGTTTAATGGGTGCTTTAAATACACAGTAGGAAGTCAATACCTCTTTGCCTTCCTCATTCATGAAACCCCATTATTTTTGATGCGGTTTACTTTTAGTGAACTAGCTTGAGGCAACTAGCTTTCAAACCAATTTGGTAAACAATCTTCTCCTTCATCATCTTCCAGCTGCAGATATCTTTTTCCCATTTCATGTGACACTGCTAGCAGGGCCACTGTGTCAATTCCACCTGTCCGCTTCCCTAGACACAAAACTTTCGAGATTCAGCTATGTGTTTCAGTCGGGAAATTGAAAGTAACAGTGACACTAGGTTCTGTAATGTTGGGCGTAAAAAAAAAAAGAAAAAAGTGTGAAGCATGCAGAAACTATTTTTGAACATTTTTTTTCAAGAAGCGACAAAGAGGCTGTTCAACAAGTGACCGGCTTAAGTCACAGAAGTGCTACACATTGAGCCCTGGCAGAGAAAAACCTCACTTGCTGTGTTAAAACTCGTTTCTTCTTGCATCTCTCCAGGAACCACAAATGAACTATTAGAAATGGCACAGCTCTCCATGGCAAGAACAAAGGGTACCACAGGCTGCTCCTCAGCATCTCATTTTCTCCTCTCAAAAGCATTTGATGCAGATCTGAAAGCTCTTAGCTCAGTTTGGGATTGCCTTCGTCTCAAAAATCTGCTGTATTATTCACCGGTGTGTTTTGTAATGTCAGGCTACAATGCAATGAGGGTATTTCACATTCACATGAAAGCAACAGAAGCTAAACTTTGCCTTTTAAGCTTTTGTTCTATGGCTGCAAAGTTATGTTTTGAAGTGATTACTCAAATATGAATCAAAGGGGAAAGTATGCTGGGCACTGGAGCTAATGAACGTGAATCCACATCGTACAGCAAAATGAGGCTTCTGATTTACATACATTTCTTGTTGCTAGCTGCAATTCTGACTCCAGATTCAAGTGCTTAGTGTGCCTTACAGCCAGGATTCTTAAAGTTTAAGTTAAAATAAATATTTATTTTTTTTTTAAATCTTATTTACCTTTCAACCCGGCACAACCAGCCACACACAGCATGGAGCAGAAGAGGCTCCAGTCAAGGCTCTATAGAAAGCTCTTGATGACAAACAGCAAATTGCAGCAGACAATTCAGTTCTTTTGACAGAAGTAATACATATAAAAAGAGAGTAACAAACAGCCTCATCCCCAGGACACCAAAAGCAATGGAGCCTTAGCTAGTTTATGGATTATGCTTTATTAACATGGATTATTACAAATATAAGGCTTGTATCGACTCAGAAATAAACTTGGAAGGTGTTGCTGCTGAATTTTAATATATTGACTTCCTTTTTCAATAGCATTTTTTGGGAAAAGAAAAATATTATTTCACCTATTTGTTCTCATTACCAAACATTAAGGTTAAAGTCTTTCAGGGTAATATTTTTTCAGTGCTGAACATTTTTATATTTTTCAATGACTTCTTAGAAGTCTTGTTATTATCTTTCTGTTGTAGCTGTTCTCCTTCCTTAAGAAAAATGTATATATGTACTTGACAGTAACTGGAAGGGAGACCCGTACGCAGCAGGTTCTGAGTAGTCCAACATTTCAGCATCTTCATAATTTGCTAGAGACATAGCTCAACTCCTCTGCTTTTTTGGTAAGACTGATGTAGCTGAAATTAGGCAGATATTATGAGCCAAACTTCTATACAGTACAAGTGCCCCAATCTGTCTGAATCTTAAGTTTCACTAAGGGAGAAGCAAAGAGGCTAGATTATGTGTACAATATGGTCTCAGCACATACATTACCAGTAAGGAATTTCATCTGGGAGGCCCTTGTCTCATAGAGTATGAGATAAATTTCACATCAGATAATCTATGGAAAATATGTGGGGAGACAGCAGGGAACATCCTCTTAACTAACAGTGGAAGGAGAAGAAAAAAAGATAGTGTTACATCTAATGGTTAAAATATTTGATTTGCCTATAATGGTAGCCTTGCCTTTTTGTTTCATTTTAATTTTTATTGATTTTATGTGTACAACAACTGCTCTTAGAACCATCCAAGGGCTTAAGTACTCATAGGTAAAGAATTGATATTTGCAACTCATGTTTTTAGTGCTTTGATAATTTTAAATGATCTTTACACCCATTCTCCAAGAACTCCAGTATATCAGTTTTCCACTAGAAAAAAATCTGTCAATCTACAGTTAAGGAGCAATGTGGGAGATCCTATGGCAATTTTCTGGGACTATTTCCGGCACAAAATTATTTTCTTTAACTTGACTTCAGTTCTTCTACAATCAAAAATACCCAACTTAGCAGAAAAAAAAAAACACCTGTTCTCAGGGCTTCAGTATTTCTAATATCACCCAGGCAAATACTGAAGTTACAGAGTGGCAGGCAGGACATCTCCCATGGGTTCAGTCCTGTTGTACTTAATTGCGCAGTAGCCAGTGGTATTCTCAGTATGCACCGGCAACGTGGATAAATACCACTGACATTACTAATGCACTCTAGATTTATACATACATCTGAGAATAGAATTAGAGAACAAATTCTTTTCTGAGTTTGTTCAACTTTAATTTATCAAAGCAGACATTTTCCCTCCCTCTAATCGTCTTGTCTCACTGATGTTTCTCAAGCAGGTAATTTATGCTATTATTCACACGCTTAAGACTTCCAGTGACTCTGTAAATATCTATTCCCTCAGTGGTAAATTGTGCTAAGAAAAAACAGCATGGCAATATCAAAAACAATTCCCAATACCATGATGTTTCATTAGAAAGAAATTGCTTCATTTTTTTCTTACAAAATAATCAAGAGAAAATGAAGACAGTAAATAGCCAAAGGAATGCAAAATGTAGAACTGACACAGCCTAGCATACTTTGGTTAAAAAGTTATGATGGAAATGCAAACTGGAACAGATACATTCACCGCAAGAAATTCACAGCTGAACAGTGATTGATCCCTAAAGACTTCAGACAGGTAGAAGGCAGTGCTAGAAGGGCACATTTACAGAGGGTATATGTGATGAAGAGGGAAGGAGAAATGAATTATGCAGCAAATAAAGCAGATGCTCTTTGTGCCACACCTAAAACATCACAGTGTGTGAAATTAAGGCTAACAGCCATGAAGTTGAGAAAATCAGTACCATATATAGGGCAGAAAAAAAAATTTGCCAACCTTTACAGAAACTCACATCGCGGAATTGGACACACAAACTGATTAGAAGGAAACAATCCATTAAACAGAGTTGCAACAAACTGCATTTAGGAGGAAAAGTATAGTTCTACTCTGTTGTTCTCCCAGGCCAGTCCTCAGCACTATAAAACGTTATGCCAAAACCGAAATCACCCACGCTGGGGATCTCGCCATCCTCCATCAGGACATAAGTACCTCCCACTGCATGTGCACGTTGCAGGGAGAGTATTCTTGCTCACTTTTGGACACAGACTTAGGTGGAGTTTCCAGATGGACTTAGGTAAATTTTATAGATAGCAGCTGAGCTGAAATAGTTTTGAGGTTGCAATGTCGTGTCCTGCTTAGTTAAGATAAATATTCAAAACCTAAATGTCAGGACCACATGAAACACAGAAAGCAAGTATATTCTTCCCTTGGGCATCCAGAGACCCCACACCCTGCAAAGGCTTCTGAGTAGTGAACAAGAAGTGCTGCCCCTGCAAAACAGAGAAACTTCTGCACATCCATTCCCAGATTTACAAGGTTTCAAAATGCCAGCAGTGAAAAAAACCATCAAAATTAACATGCCAGATTAAATTTTGTGGAGATCAGGAAATGCTAAAATATGCTGCACTAGAAGCAGTAAATACAAGTAAACAATACAGGTGGTAAATGGAAGTACAACTAAAGCCGGTATTTCTCAACTTTCATTTGAAGGAACACCCTAAACTTTGGAAAGGAAACCATAGACCATTTTAAGCAGTATTGTCATGTTGCTTCTTATTTCTAAGCAATATTAGGCCCTGCTTTGAATTTTCAATTATTACTTTCTCTATTTTTAAGTTCTGGTTATATACAAGCCTATAAATTTCCTGGGAGATTTTTTTCCTGACATCCTAGTCAAGTTATAATGCACACAAAGAATGTTGCCTTAGATAGAGAGAGACCATAAACTTTATGACAAACTTGATGTGCAATTGCTATGGATGACAACACTCAGCATTTTATTTTTTTTAATAAGAGCCTTTAAAAACATCTTTATAGATGGAATAAGTTTGGTGTTTCTGAAAGCAGTAACAGCAAGACTTAGGCAAAACTAGGACAGGGGAAATACATTGTTTTTGCTTTCCAGACAAAAGGAATGTCAGAATACCATATGTATGAGATGTAGTGTAGAAATTACACTTTCATTATTTTCAACCAAAACATAAGTCTATGCATGTGTATCTTTTTCCTGCTCAGTCCTTAGGACTTTGAGGTTGCCACTGCTGCTGTTGTTTGAAATACATACGCTGCTTCAGATCTAGGATGTCAGTCCCTTGTTGAAGGAAGCATTTTGGAAGTTTCCAACCCACTTACCTGTCAGGGACGTTCGTAATCAAATGAGGCTGACAGATAACATGTATGTGAGGAACTGGAAATTCTTTCAGTGCCCAGAGAACTTTACATTTCCCGTCTCTGCTTCCTATATTGCAGTTCTCCATACCAGTGTAGCACTACATCTGAGGAAGGGAAAAGATGTTATTTTTGCACACAAATTCTCATCCTTCTAACTTTCGCCTTCACATTTCGCTGAAGAAAGGATGGCTCATGTGATTTGATTCTACAGGCAGCTGAGAGTAAAATCTTTTCTGTCACGCTTCATTGTGAATGACAATGCTTATAATATCTCTGTAAGATGTAATTTTTTCATGTCAATAGAAAGTTGATATTCATAATCTAAGCAATAATTATCCTTTGTAAATGCCCTTGTTTTTGGCTGCCACTTTCATTACGGCTGTTTCAATTCACCATCTCCAGTCTGTAGAGAAAAAAAACCCTGCATCTATTTACTTCAGTGGAGAGAGGAGAAAAGAGATTTTTGTTGTATGGAAATAAATGCAAAATGCTGGGGGAGGTGGGGTTTAATACTGTTGGCCTAGTGCTTGAGGTCTCTTTGAATTTATTCTTGCTGTTCTGAAAAAGAAAAAAACAAACTAAAAATGTATTTGCATCAAAGAGGGGGACATTCTAACTCCTCCATATATAATTTCATTTCTTTGTTGCACTTTTTGCTGTTTAATTGTGGAGGGTGGGCTGTATAACCTCCTCAGTTTTATGATGCTTTACTGAAAATATTTTACCTGCTCAGAGAAAGGCAATTAACTTTGATTTATAAGCCCTAACTAAAAGTCATGGCATCACATTGTTCTGTATGTGTCTAAGAACCCATACATACAGAATATGGGGCAGGGGTGGGAAGGGATTTCCTTTTAACTGCTGTCAAACAACTGACCTAAAGCCCGAGGACTCTAACTTGATATTTTTAGCATTACACATGCATGTAGCTTTGTCTTGTCTTCTTACATTGTTACGCTCCTGGCTCCAGGGAAAGCAGACTCTGCTTATTATCCAGCTGCTAAGATGCACCCGCAGCTACACATTATTTGCAAGCAGGCTTAACTCCTAATTTTCTATTTTATTTATTGCCATGAGTTACTAGCAAGTAGAATTTTACACCCACTCAGAATACCTGTGCAAACTAAAAGCCATGTCAGTGCAGCAAGCATGACAGTGGTAAGTGGACTCTACCGCAAGGAGTGGCCTTCTGCTGACCTGCAACAGAAGATCCCACAGTTAGATGTGTCTTCCATACCCCCATCTCTCCCCAGCAGGCAGCTTCCAAGGATGCTGTCACAACAGGTTTGGCAAACCTTCTAATCCTCTGTTGTTTGTCCTTTGTTAGAAGAGCAAAAGCTCTAAAAGAAACACAAAAACCGTACAGTGTACACAAAGAAAGAAAAAAATATCTGGTCTTTCATCCATCGCATAGATTGCTGTGTAAAGGTTCGCTTAGTACAAACAATGCACACAAGGCAAGATATGCTCATCAGTCACCTCTCTAAGATTAACTGCAAGTACATTTCCTGCTGCTTCTCTGATACGAAACCACCATAAACCTTTTCTTCTTTTCCTGTTAGTGTATCTTAAATTGCAGATGAGGGGAAAACTGGGCAGAAATATGAGAAAAAGTAAACAGCGTGAATATCGTAATTCTCTGATAAGCCATGTTGGTAGCTCCTCACAAGATGGCAGGTAGGAGTGCCTATCTGTGCTTAAATGGCTTGTGTTCCAGAACAGTTAACCATCTATAAAGATGGAACAATTGTAATAATTAGTAAAAAAGTATGTTAGTGAAATAAGGTAACTTAAGTGAGCTAAAGCTCATCTTCAATGTAGAAATGCATCAAATTGAATTTCTTCATATAGTGAACATCAAAATATGACATATAGAATCCACAAATTGGATATTTATATTCAGTCCCCTTAGATGAAAGTGCAAGAACCATGTTTCAAAAAGGCAGTGCTCCTGAGGTTTCCTTCACACCCCAGCTTAGAATGAAGGGGAGGGGAGATGCCTGAAATAGTCAATTAAAACCCCTGCAAACAACTTTCTTCCCCTGGAAGTCCCAACACCATACTCAGACTCTGGATCAGCCTCCAAATTCTCTTTACCTCTCCTGTTGAAAGCAGTTTCCCCTGATCACAACAAAGATTCCAGGATCTGCCCCTAAAGCCTTGCTTTCTTAACTCTCTCTCAACTGAGTCACCTTCCAGCAAACAAACAGCTGGTCAGTAATCCCTTTGGTGGGCTTGCTAGTTGTGAGAAAGACCATAATGTGGGAGATGTGCCCGGCAAAACATACATCACAAACCCTCCTCTGCCTCATCTGATTCCGATTTGCACCCAATGTTACTGCTGCTGTTGATTAACTGATCTTTCTTCTGTATGCAGTCACTTGTTCATTACTGTAACTATATGTTCTGGTCTCCTGAGGGAAGACAACTTGACAATGTAGTGTTGCATGTCATGGCTCGTCCACATGGCACAGTCAGGAAAATTCATCTGAATTATTCTTTCAAGTGGGTTAGTTGAACCACATTAAAAGCCTATAATAAATGTGACCTGAATATGGTTTAGTTTAACTTGTTGCAGAAACAAATTAAGCTAAATTAAATTAGACCACTTTTTTTTTCTAAATATGTGGCTTCACAGGGCTGTAATATGATTTATCTAAGGTACTTTACATTTCTACCTCTGTTAGCCTGCACAGGCAAACTTTTATAATCCGGGAATCAGTGTCCAAGACAATCTTCCTATACATGCAAGCTCAGGAACAGGGTGGGTTGCTTGATGAAGCAAATCAGAGCAGCCAAAGTACCATTCTCAATTTTCCATCCACAAGCTGCTCCCTGGATCCCCTGTACAGCCATAGTGAGGACTGAATGCCCAAATTCTACATGCCTGTCTTTGACCTCCACCTTCTGAGATGATCTTCTCATGGAAAAAGATACAAATCAAAACAAACAAGCTTCAGAAGAGAGGGGAGAAAGCTGGCACAAACTAAAGGAGTGAAATGCAGCCAGAAAGTAGACACAGGTAAAAGAAACACTATCATTTCCATGGAAAGCAAAACCAAGGGGATCCCCTCTGTGCTATTTTTGTTAGCACTGAACTAAGCAGAGGATACAATACAGTAAAGAAAGGCAGGGGACAGAGGAAAAACATTAGCTATCTTCATAAGTATTTTTCAAGTTAACAAATATACCCCTCTATGAAAAACATGAGGTGACCTGGGAAGAGCTCCAATAAGCAGCAGGCAGGGAGCCAGCTTTGGCTTGAGACACTTACTGACAGGGAAAAAAAAAAAAGCAAGCAAATGAAAAAGCCCTCAGCTGAGCTCAGAATCCCTAATGCACTCAAGAGCAATGATGTCAACCCCCAAGTTCATTACAGACAAGAACAGGTCCCCACTGGTAGAGAAGGGCTCAGATGCAAAACATCTTTTCCAATGGCAAAGCCATATGCATCCTTTCTTGTGACCCCAATGCTTTTTGAAGAAAAGGTGCTGGGCTGCAGGGGGAGCTGTACACCCACCATTTTGGTGCAGCAGCTGAGGAAAGATGCTCCTTCAAATTATAGTGACGTCTCGGAGACACGTTCTCTATAGGAGCAGCAATACACAGACTCCATAGGGCTCAGTGGAACCTTCCATGTTGCTGGCTATATTTCTGTTTGCATTTATTCTGTAGATTTTCCAGCAGCTCTCTGCCTGCTATGTTGAAACTGTGCTTCCCTGACACTACAGTTTTGTCTCGTGTGCAGGTACTGTTTAATCTGAACTGATGCAGTACTTCCATTCTCATTTAGCACAGAAAATCTGTCCTTCTCCCAAGGTGAAAAGCTGAGCCCTGAAACAACAACATGGTTTAGAAAACTTACTAACTAATGACTACACCTTCTTTCAAATTGCAACGAAATGCCTTTATCAGCACAAAGAATGCCCAGTGAGTATCTGCTTAATTTGCCATCAGTACCAAGGAAATAAAAAGTATAAAGAATTCTTTATGGCAAATCACTTCAAAAAAAGTTTAATTTTATAGTATTCATATGGCCAGCATACGACTGGTAAGTAATGTTACAACAGCAGTGCAGAAATATTACACACATTTGGATTCTGAAAAGGTTTTGCAATGACCTGTGAGTCTGTAGAACATGCAGTGCACCTGCTAAATTCGTTAATCTACATTGATGTTTGACTTAGATAAAATTGAAACAGAAAAGCCAGCTTACAAACGGCAGTATGTACTCCATTTAACAGACAATTATGCAGACTGGATGTATTTGATCCAGTAAATTCTGGTACAAATATGCATTTTCTGCAATACACAAGGAATGTAAGGTCGGATGTAAGCTATAGGAGGAATATAAACTACGAGTAGGAAGTGGAAACTACCATTATGGTCATTGGTATCTAAGTTTATGGTGATTTATGACTTAGACATCCTCAGAAAAAGACTGGTTGGTTAGCAGTGGAGTCTATTTCAGGTCAGTGAAACTACAGTCACAATGATAACATACAAGTGCTTGGATATGGCACTGATAATACCTAATACAGAAACCTGGTTGCAACGACATTCATCAAAGTGAGCGGTCCTGACAAAACCTCTGCAAACCTGTGCTTCAGCTGAGAAAAAAACCTTGCTCTTCACCAGGCTACGTTAAAGCATAAATCCAGCAGTTTGACTATGCATTTTCAACCAAATGTTGCTAGACATGAAAGCTAATAATTTAGCCATTTTCTGACAATCTGCTTTGAGCCAGGCCTAACAGGAGGCTGAAAGCAATTGTGTGTTTATATCAGGAAAAAACACTTGAGTAAATATTCTAGAAAAATTAATGGAGTAGAAGAGGCATGACATCTGGGCTGTCTCTGAAAGCTTATTTGTCAAGGTCTCTGCCTCGCCCAGTTGTTTTTTAAAGTCACTCAGCAAGACTCTGTTTTGACCAGAGATTGCAGAAGACTAATTTACAGACCATTTTTTCCCTTTCATCTCAAAGCAATTTTCCAGGCTAGTTTAGTCCCAGTACTGTTAAAATCATTCATTTGGAGAACAGACGATGCAGAACATGTAAAGAAACTGACTACAAAACAAACGTGGATCAACAAGAGCAAATCAAGCAATTTTAAAAAGGAATTAGTAGTGCAAACATATGACATACACATTTAAATATGAGAATGTGGAGATGACATTTTAACATGTCTTACATGCATATGGTGAAGGGAATACACACGAACAAAGAAACATAAATATCCCCTCACCTGCATCAAACAATACCTCCTAGAAGCTGGTGAGTAAAAGCCTCTTAGGGAATCTCAGTCTCAAATTTGGTTGCTTTGTGGAAGTATCACCTCATTGGATTCTATACACTTAGGCATATTGGTCATTGTCGTATGGACCTCCAGAAAGCACAGCTTACTTGTAGTTCAGAGAGAGATGGAGAAGCTACTTTGGTTTCTTACCTATTAGCCTTGAAGACACCATCTTGGGGTTCTTCATCACGCCTTGGGTGTGGGGAAGAAGAATACACCACGGTCCAAAAATAAAATTCAGACTTTATATGTTCCAATTAACTGAGAGTAACAGCAACACAAGTTGATGCTATACTGTGTTTCTTCAAGAGAAAGCTAACTGTTTTGAATAAGACTTCCAGTAGTTTGCAGCAATAGAGCATTGAAGTAGCATATGTATCATGTGCACTGGGAGCACATGCAAAGGGCCATATTCTTACATGACTCTAACAAAAAATGCCTGAAACATAAGCAGAAAAAGAAAGTATTGCCTTACCATATGAGAAAGTTCGAAGGCCTTTCCTACTCCTCAGGTATTTCAAGAGCAACAGAACAATAAATCTGAAAAAAAAAAAAAAGTTTTAATTAGTTTGAGTAATGAGACTTTTTTGGTTGGTTTTATATGTAGACTATATATTTCCACCAAAAATCCCAGACATTTTCAGGACTAGTTATTGGCACAACAGCACAGAAGAAATACATGGGAAAGTATTTTAAGGTTGTTCTGTTTGAGGCTGAGACAGAAATAATACACCAGTTTGCCTATCAACTTCAGTTAGCTTCTGTCTAGGCACACACAGTGTGCTTATCACCAGGGTATCTTGGCAGGTATTTTAGCCATATGTCCGTGATGTTCTCACAACTTTGCATACAAATGCTGTAATTTCATGCACAATTTATGAACTTGTGTTTAACAGTGTGAGCCAGCAATGCTTTATTAAAGCAGGACAGAAACACTGCCACAGTTTTTACTTTGTGCATGCCTGTGCATCTATCTTCCTTTCACCATTTGTTCACGCTTGGGCTGTGAGGATAGCTGGAGACAAGGTGGTTGTCCATAACTATACCTCATTTTAACCAGAAAAATCTCTGGTTACGTGTTAATACTGCTCTCTGTGAGGATTTGGTCAGTGGGAGCAGTAGAGAAGGAGGACAAATGGAAATCAAGCTAAATGAAGAGAGTTTCTTCCATTTCTCTTCTAAACACGTTCCTTGCATTGCTCCATTTTTAGGCAGATACAGATACTGTCCAAGTACCCACTCATTACTTCTCTGAGCTCAGCTCTTTCTACGTCGACCACGGTCTTTAAAGCTGAAGAAACTCCTGTTCTCCCTCAGGCCACAACTACTCACCCTTTGTCCAGTAGGGATTGGTTTCAGTTGCCTCAAAAACATACATGTTGCCAAGGAAAGCTTCTAGTCTTCTGCCAGGCCTTCTCACACCTGCAGCAGTGGCTCCTGATCTTACTTGTCATTGCAAAGCTTTCCAAAGCCAGAGACTTGTCACCTCTTTGCCTGGAAGTGACAAAAACCCAACCAAACACACACTTAACGTGACTGTGCCAGTCTGGTGAGCAGTCCCTCCTCGCTGCAAGATCCATATCATGAGTCAACTACTGCCGCTGTATCGGGGGAAATCAGGGAATTACAGCCATGTCCTCCCTGTCCCTCTGGTGACTGACAAATCAGGGAACGAGACTCAGAGTCTTGTGGCTAATTTACCACTGAGGAGGTTGAAAGTAGGTCCCAGAGACTACTCTTTTATTAGCATTCCAGACCTTACCGCACTGCCATTTACTGTGGCTTGGCAGGTGCTCTGCAGCTGCTGCTGCTCCACATCAGGAAGCAAATATTCCGCCTCTTGTGTCCCAGATGGAGAAAATGTGGCCTATGAGACGTAATAAGAGACTCCCCGTGGCCGCTGCAGAAACTAGGAATGCCATAATGGTACACCAGCTAATACATGGGGAGAGAGAAAGAGCAATAGAGCACCGAAAAAAAAGAGCCCATGCATCTAATACATTTCTGAAAAATGATTGCTTTCCCACAAGACGTATGGAAACAACTGCCTTAGCTGACTGCATAATGCCCCTTCGCACAGACAAGGCCAATCTGCCTGACGGATGACACTAAGCCCAGAAATGCGTGAGCATTCTCCTTGGGCCACGAAGCAATAATGTCTCCGTGCTAGAGTTACTGCTGCTATTAAGCCTAGGTGCAGGGTATTAATTATATTCACAGCAGAAACAGGAGTACAGGCCGAGGCATAGCAGCATAATAGTATTGAGACTGCCATTTCCCAGTCCAAACTCCTCTAATTAAGTCCCAGCTGAGGTCTCTTGTTCAGGTCTGTAGTCTTGAGTCCAAAGGAGGGGGGAGAAATAAATAAATAAAGAAAAGCAAACAGTTTAATTCCTTTCCAAGTAAGGAAGGCCAGATGTTTGGAGGGAGTTGTGGGTATTTTTATTTTTATTTGCAGAAGTTGGTTGGTTTTTATCTAACAACTGTTCACTGCCCTATTTTGAAATTAATTGACGGTGTTTGCACTGTAGAACATAATCGGCCCTGAGGTCCTCGAGGACTTGGTACCTTTTAAGCTTTCTTTGCACATTACAACTTAAAACTTGCTGAAGAACAAAAGCACAGGAAGAATCATACCAAAATCTTGCTCTATGTCTCCATATGATGATGATACCTAATATCCAACGAAGTAATATTATACCCCAGTCCCAACACTAGAACTTGGTATCACGGCACCTTATGTGGCTATTTATCCTTCCAGTTCCCAGAGTGGTGTATATCAATTTAATGAACAATTCTACGCATCTTTTTTCTCTCTCTTTTTTTTTTTTTTTAATTGTACAAACCATCTACAAATTTCTGCTGCTTGATATTTTTAACGAAACTTTAGTCTGTGCAAAAAAGGAAAAAAAAAGAGGCTTCAAAGGCAAATTTGGAAAAATTTAAAACTACCCTTTAAATCTACATTTTCAATGAAATTTCAGACTAAAAGTTTCAACCTGCTTCCATTTACTTTGGTTCAAGTAGAAGAAGTCAGGAAACCCATTCCTCCTTTCTTCCATTTTCCAAGGGACTACCTGAAAACAAAAGAAAAGAGATGAAATTACAAGGGTCAGCATATTTGAAAAGGAAGAAATCACAATGTTTTTTGGGGATACATTCCTTTTTCTTTTTAATATTTTCATTTTACTTCTGATTTCTTGAGTAGACAGTCCATTCATTTGTCTACCTTGCTGTTTACTTCCTTTTTAAAGTTAAAATAGTTTACTTCTATGTTTATATATTTAATTCTCTTGGGGTGAGGTTGTTGAAGAAATCATTAGTCAACGGTTTATACAATTCTAATTTCATTTTCTCAGGTTATTAAAAACTAATAGCATGCCATTTAATTAGACTAGATGATGGGAGTTCACTTAAACATTAGAAATAGACTTGCAAACTGCCTATCTTCTTCCTCACTACCAAGCAAGACTATATAATAAATCATCATTCCTTATAACTGAATTTAGTAATTACAAAGGATCTCATTCTTCATTATATTCACCATAGCTGCACATATTTTCATAAGTTATCTCATTTATTTGTATCAAGAGTACTATTAAATGTAGTATTAATTTATCTGAGCAGGGTAAGAGTAGGTTATAGAAAGAAACCCTTAGAGGATATTACCGGTAATGGTCTGAAACAAAGCTTTTTGCTTATCCAAAGCATGAGCCTCTGCAAGAGCCCTCAGTATTCACTCTCACACCACAGCATGGCAATGCTCTAGAACCCTGAGCAAGGCGACCAGGTGAAAGAGCCGTTCAGTGGCCATGTCCTTTCCAAGTGCAGTTCATGTGCTGAGACTTGAACTTAGGCGACAATTACTGTCAGCTGGAACATTGACCTCTTTCCCTAAGGAAATGAGCAGAGACCTCCAATTTATTTCACATAGCCTATTTAAGAGCCATCGGATAATAATGGCCTTCAGTCACTGCCAACCCATGTTGAATTTAAAATAGCAACTTAGAGCGGAAAGGCTCTATGTCATAACCCCCTAGGCACACAGTCCCCTCTATCATGACATTTATTAGGCAGCTTGGCCCTGGCACTACATTTATTTATACCATACTATTTCATGCTATATCATCCAAGGTTAATAAAGCCTCATTAACAGCTGCTAGTAGACCCCATAAAGCTCTCCAAGATTTCATTTTACAATAATGGCAAAGAACCTCACACTGTATTTTTCCCTATCCCATCTTAAATGCCCTACAGCAACAGCTAAAATGTGGGAGAGAAGGGAGGGGGGGGGTGGTGGAAAAAAAAAGCTATCTGTTGAGGAAAACTTGAAAGTAGCACTGGTCTCCAGGCGTCCATTAGCTATGGAACCATTTGTGGTGCATAGAAAGTTAGAAGAATATCCTGAGTTGGAAGGAACCCATAAGGATCATTGAGTCCAGCTCCTGGCTCCACACAGGACCAGCCCAATCAGAGCTGATGACTGAGAGCGTTGTCCAGACACTTCTTGAACTCAGCCAAGCTCAGTGCGGTGACCACTGCCCTGGGGAGCCTGTTCCAGTGCCCCACCACCCTTTGGGTGAAGAACCTTTTCCTGATCTCCAACCTAACCCTGCCCTGTTGCAGCTTCATGCCGTTCCCGCAGGTTCTATCGTTGGTCACCAGAGAGAGGAGGTCAGCACCTGCCCCTTCTCTCCCCCTTGGGAGGAAGTTGTTGGCTAAATGTGTCTGCCTTCTCTTACTCGCTTAGAGATAACAGTGTATGGAGGAGAGAGAACATAATCCTTCCAAAACCATAACAGGAAAAATGTTATTGGTATAATCTAACTCTTCATTTAAGAAATTCATATTTTTCTATAAAAGCAGTGAGAAAACATTGTTCTGTAGAAATCGACACATGGATGGCATGGTGAGGAGAGAGCAGAGGAAAATATGCCTATGTAATAGGCAAATATGTTTTCCCCATACATCAGATCATACATTCTGTTGATAGGTCTAATACTGCTTAAAGGAAAAAAATCTGGCTAATGATGCTTAATTGCTGTATCTTTGTTGTAAAATTCCCATTCACTTGAACCAGAATTTCACCTCAGACCTTAAGCAGGCTGCAGTTTTCTGGAGTCTTCTGAATTTACAAAAATGGAGCAGCCTTTCTCTCAAGATCATCTTTGACACAGTCACAAGGGCCTCTGTGCCTTGGTGGTTTTATATTTGAATTCTGAATATCATTAAAAATTGCTGAAAGAAGTGTGTTTTCTGAAGGAATAAGATGCTCAAGGCATTGGGGGTAGGTATGTTTTCTTTTGTAAAAAAACATGAGCTTCTTACAAGGCTCTCCAGTACTGGGAATTCAGTAGAAGCCTGTAATTCCTTTCTGTTGTAGTTTTACCCCAGCCAGCAACTGAGCCCTGAGCAGCTGCTCACTCAGTCCCCGCAGCAGGAAGGGGGAGAGAATCGGAAGAGTGAAAGTGTAGAAACTCATGGGTTGAGATAAAGACAGTTTAAGAGGTAAAGCAAAAGTCGTGCATACAAGCAAAGCAAAACCAGGAATTAATTCCCCACTCCCCATGGCAGGCAGGGGTTCAGCCATCCCCAGGACAGCAGGGCTCCGTCACGCGTAATGGTTACTTGGGAAGACAAACGCCATCACTCTGAATGCCGCTGCCCCCCCTTCCTCTTCCCCCAAGCCCCTTATAAACCGAGCATGACGTCATGTGGTATGGAATATCCCTTTGGTCAGTTGGGGTCAGCTGCCCTGTCTGTCCCCTCCCAACTCCCCACGCACCCCCAGCCATCCCGCCGGCGGGGCGGTGCGAGAAGCAGCAAAGGCCTTGGCTCTGTGTGAGCATCGCTCAGCAACAGCAAAAACATCTCTGCACTATCAGCGCTGCTTCCAGCACAAACCCAAAGCACAGCCCCATGCTGGCTGCTATGAAGAAAATCAACTCTCTCTCAGCTGAAACCAGGACACCCAGTCACCATTACGCGTGACGGAGCCCTGCTGTCCTGGGGATGGGCTGAACCCCTGCCTGCTGTGGGCAGTGGGGAATGAATTCCTTGTTTTGCTTTGCTTGTGCGCGTGGCTTTTGCTTCACTGATTAAACTCTTGTACCTGAACCCATGAGTTTTCTCACTTTCACTCTTCTGATTCTCTCCCCCTTTCTGATGAGGGGGACTGAGCGAGTGGCTACATGGTGCTCAGCTGCCGGCTGAGGTAAAACCACGACGCTTGGGAAAAGAAATGTCATAACTCCAAACATCCCACCTCTGCTGCCTTCTTCCCCCAGCTTTATGTGCTGCGCTTGATGCCATAGGGTATGGAATATCCCCTATGGTCAGTTGGGGTCTGCTGTCCTGTCCATCCCCTTCCAACTCCTTGTGCACCCCCAGCCTCCTCGCTGGCGGGGTGGTGTGAGGAGCAGCAAAGGCCTTGGCTCTGTGTAAGCCCTGCTCAGCAGGAACGAAAACATCCCTGTGTTTCCAACACTGTTTTCAGCACAAATCCAAACCACAGCCCCGTACCAGCTACTATAAACAAACTTAACTCTGTCCCAGCCAAAACCAACACACTTTCTTAATCTGTTTAATGGCAGAACAGCTTTGGAATAGTCAGAAAAGAAAATAAACTAACTTCAACTGAAGAGACTTCTTAAAATCTGGGTGTTAAAGAAAAACTTTAGAGCTTTTAAAGGGAATAAAACTGGCACAGCTCAAGGAGTGTGCCCACAGGTAATGTCAGGAATAAGACGTATTTACTTTTTACATGTATGAAGAAGAACAGTACACCCAGCAGTCACATTTGATACAGGGCAACTTCACCTCTGTATGCACAGTCTTTCTGAAATAAACACACATCTCTTCACCAAAGAATTCACAGTCCAGATAAAGGAAACTGGAGAAAGTGGAAGGCCAGGGAAGGGTAGAGCAGCAAAATGATTTGTTCAAGACCACAATCCTGGCAGGCACAGAAGAAACTTGCAACCTCCTGGCTCCTATAGTACACCAAACCTAGACAAGTCAGGTCCAGTCTGATTTTCTTCTAGAGAGCTACTCCTGCTGTTCCTCCCCACTCCTCCTCCTGCCCTTAACATCAGTGTTCACATGAAGATGGAATTTGATTGGTTTGGAGCACAACAGGTAAAGGTTACACTGTTTGAAAAAATCAGTATATATTGGTTGGTACTTTCTCTAATACCAAAGTGCGATTAAAGAATTATGAAATGCCTGTCCTCTCAGTTTTACCCTTATGTATGGCCAAGCACAATTTATGCTTTATATCCTAAAAAAAAAAAAAAGTAATGAAAATTTTTCACTGAGAATGGAGTTATAATGAGTGGAAAGACTATATTATTTCAGAAAGAAGGGGAAGGAAAAAAAAGATCACGAGTGAGGAAAGCTAGATGGATGTCAAAGCCTGTGAACACCATATATTCTGCTATAAAAGCCCATATTTGAGATTTCTGTTGTATTCAGGGATTTACAAAGCTAGGTATTTGCAAACAGAACCCACAGTTCATAGGATTATAAATATTAAAAATAAAGATAAATATTGTTTCTCAAATACCATCAGCATTATTCCATGAAACTCTAACACATATGTACAATTCTTTAAACAGGAGATTGATGGGATCACACACTAGAATTAATTCAAATATTTGCTTAAATGCTGTATCAAAAAGATATGGAGTTACTCATATGTGAAACTGAAAACTCACATTTTACTGGAGTCTTTCATCCAGATTGTCTCTGGAGATGGGAATTTCAACAGTCCACTTGGAAGTTTTCAGCACAGGTTAAAAGATCTTCTTTTTGAGTTTGATGTCTGTATATTTTATACTAATAAAATAGACCTGTGTATATTGATGCTGATGTCTATCATGAGATTTTCAGGAACAAAGAAATCAAGAGAAGACCATCTTCCTTGTAAGCATATCATCTGGATGACTATCTACTGCACTGTCCCACATTTCTTCTATTCAGTGGCTTATTTGCCAAATCCCAATGGTGGCATGACACTTTATGCCAACTTTATACTTGTGGGGGTTTTTTAACCATATTAAAATTCATTGAGATGGGAACTGCCTTTATACTTTGTTCTGTGAATGACAAGAACAGGTATGATCCAGGTAGATTGAACTTTCTCACTTTGAAAAAGAATACTTGCAAAAGTTTTACTCGTAATTATGATGTTGTATCTGCTTACTTTTTTCAGATTATATTCCTCCTCTGTATTCCATGTCTACCACACTATCAGTAACTGCTTCAAAGCAGAGCTTATATGGGAACTGTCCCTCTCCTATGTGAAATAACACGTAGTATAATTCATCTGCAGTCAGACAAGTTTTAATTCTAGCTGAGTGAGGGCCCAAACTCAAATTATGAGGCAAAAGGCTGAATAAGGATCATTGCTCAGGCCAGGGGAAGAAGAACCATTAATATTGGTCTGTTTAACAATATTGCTTTAAAGAATGCAGAAGATAGGGCAACATGTTAGAACAGCGTTTCCATAATGCAAGAACATCTACAGTACGTCCCTCAAGAGCCTGTATTTAGTGTAGCGTTCAACTCTGTCTATAACTACATCTAAGTATTGACCTTCACATTTAAAACATACCAGGTGAACAAAATTAAGCTGTGACTTTCACGTCATAACAACAGACCCTTGCATTTCCCATTAGAACTCGGGGACCCAGAAGCAAAACCACAACTTTTTAAAAATTAATTATTTAACAGTTTTAGTTTGTCTCTACCAATCTGCAGTATTTCACAGCACAAGACAACAAAATTTCATTTTTCTTTACACATTCATTCTACACTATTCAGGTCCAGCACATCCAAAATTCAAACTTTCATTAGGATTTTAAAGACCATTATGTATAACAACACTTTTTGATCTTGTTTCTTTAGTCATTAGCAGGCTTAGACTTCCTGAGCATCTCAAACATACTTGCATTGTTAGGACACAGGCTAACACAGTATGAGAACAAGAAAAAACCAAACCCAACTACAAACAAACTTAACACAAAGAAGCAATCCTCAGCTGCCAAATCTACTGTATCTGTAAAAAACAGAGAGAAATAGGAAGATGAGGGCAGTGGCTTTTGTATACTCTAATTCCAATCACTGTTTGAGAAGCAAAAAACGCTCTGGGTAAAAGTAAAAAGAAAAAGGAAGGGGTAAAGAAAAAGGACTCTGAAACAGAGTGCTAAAGAGGAACGTGAGAAACTCATAGGTGACAAAATCCAAGAAACCTTCAAGACAAAGACAAGGAATACATGTCAAAAACTGCAAAGTGTACAGAGATGGTAAAAAAAGAAAACTGGCAGTGTCCTGTAGTCATCTGAGGATCTCTAGAATCACTTTTAGCAGTCTAAAGAGAAGTGGGGACAAAGTGTGTCTACCACAGAAGTCAGTGTTGTCATTTATTTCAGCAAAAGCAAGGTTTCTAAAAGTAAAATATTGAATTTATAACAATTTTAGAGTCAACAAAAATTATAGAGAAGTAAAGAAGTATCAGTAGCTCTGGCACATCTCTGTGGGTAGGGGGAGTAACCAAGTACTGTAACTAGAAAATTAAACATCTGAAATTACATATGTAGATGGGAAAAAAAAAAACCCCACTCAAAAACCAACCCTCAGTATCCGTTTTCCAGCTGAATTCAATCTACTCAATAAGTAGAAAAGTTGAACTTGTATTTAAAACCTGTTCCCCATTTAAATTTATGCAGCACAGTTAATATTATATGTATTTTACACATTTCATTCTTGTATATTCATAATTTACTGCTATGTGAATTTCAAGAGTAGTAACACAGAAAATCTGCCTCAAAGAGAAGAGTTTCAGGACTCTTGATCAGATTATTATCAAGCATTCATATTTGTCATTTTTCTCCCTTTTGAAGTAGTTCCAGGCAGCTCCACCTGTAAATCATTAATTGAAAAAAAATTAATTGTGAGATGAAGGGGAAAAAAAAAAAGGAAAGATGAAAAAATACCCATCCATTAGCCACAACAGCTTTAAAAAAGAAAAGAGAAAGCACGGACTTCACACTGAAGCCAAGGGAGAGTTGTAGCAGCAAAGGCAGAAAGGTCTACTCACATAACTGCTTTTCTAGGATCATGCTGAAATCTAAAGGATCTGTAAATATTTGTCATGATGAGGTGTCAGTATGAAATCACAAGCATCCGAGGGAATGGACTTCCAGTATTACCCAGGTTATTGTCACTCCTCCATCACATAAGATACATGCCTGAAAACGGAGTCAGATGAGGTCCCAAGTGCACATATAAACCCATAAGATCCTAGGGTTCATGAACGTTTCTGGAGGCCCCACATAAGAAGTCCACTTTCAGGCAGTGACCTGTGGAAGATCTGAGCACTCACAGAGCGGATAAGCACTCTCATTTTTCTTATATTTGTTTGTTTGTTTCAAAATTGTGCTTTGTGAAGAATGGGTATTTCCTTTGAAGAATTAAAATGGGGCGGACGACACGACACGACACCGGGACAACAGGACACGAATGGACAGAATCAAGCAGTCAATCAATTTTTCATCATTTAGCATCCCATGTGGTAACAACAGGAAAAATACTATTCGGAATCAGCTTCTCTTTCAGACTCACCATGGTGGGGAAAGAGTATGTTCTTAGTTCTAGTGTATCACACGCTCCTCTCCCCCCTTCACTTCGCCCTCTCAGCACACAATTTTTCCGTGTTCCCAGCCTGAATAAACAAAAAAAGTGGGTTTCCCATCCTCATTACTCAACAGTAAAGAAAAGCAGGAAAGGGGAGGAAGAATTAAAAGCTATGTATATGCAGTTAAGTGAAGACATACTTGAACACACTCTGCAGATGCATTAAAATGCATAAGAGCAAGGCAGTTGAGGTCTGGAAACTGCAGAGGTGTATAAGCTGGGGTTCAGAGCCGTGCTCCTGTGTGCTGCCTTTCAACACATTCACATTTCTCTTGCACTGCTTATTCTTGCTCCAATCCTTTGGAAAGAGATTATCCGAGGTAGTTACTTGCAATAGCAGGGGTTTAGACTCAGTGACCCAGAAGGTCCTTTAGTCTGAAGTTCCTCTGAGTAGTCTAATTCCCTCCCCAGCCATACTCCATAAGCTGCGGTGTTCCAAGTAATAGCACGATCGACCTTTTCCTTACATACAACAACATCTTTTATTGAAAGCAGAAATATTTGTCTGTAACCTAGTACTACGTTTTTACCATGGTGACTGGGCAAAATAGCATTCTGTTTGCACACAAGGACACTAGAGAAAAGAGGTAACACTGGCATCCAAAGAAAGAGTTTTACCTATAAAATCTTTTTTTTCTTGACTATTAGGTCTGGTTTTAAGTTACATTTTAACCATAAACATGGGAGAATCTGTCCCAGATGGTAAATGTAAAATGTGCTGTAAATTTTAATGAAGCAAATAAGTCACTAATAACCATAATGCCAACACTGCTGTGTTTTTGGTAGATGTTAATAAAGCAAAATTAAAAAAGAGCATGCAGCATTTAAATAAGTGCCTAAGAAGCCTAATATAATTTGCTAATTCAGCTATTCACACTTTGATTGCACAGCCCCTGGTCATCTGCTCAAGTACAGCTGCTTCATGTGAAAACAAATTAAAAAAAAAAGTTTTATTGTCCACCAGATGTCCCAGCTTGTAATACTTGCTGCTATATTTCAGGTCACCCAAGGTTCAGGCACATTTAGAAATCGATTGTTCTTGGATGACCGACCTTGTGACAGTAGTCGAGGCACTTGGGCCCTGGGTTTCATCCTGCTGGGAGCGTGGAGGGGACACACGCTCTTCTGTAGTGAAAGTGATGTGATTTCGTGTTATGAATATCGCAGGCACTCCAAACAGATAATTACTGCAAGAGCTCAGGGAAGAGCTGGAATGGGAACAATTCAGCCAGCACACACCCTGCCTCCCATGGCCACTGAAAACCCATTAACAGGGCCCTCTGCCAGGTTTGTTTTCTTTCCTGAGAATGAAGTTTTTATTATTTAAGAAAAGGTATCAAAGAACAGGCACAACAGCCACTGCTGTTCTGCACCAGTGCTCTCACTGCTCTTGATGGGGAGCTACCCCACAGACAGAGCAGCCAGTGCTTCTCCCCAAATCACATGTAAAAATCAATGGAGCAGAATTATCAGCTGGAGCTAAAACATCTTGCATCAAGGGTGCCTGGTGGTGTGCTGTGCATAGCAGGTTTGAAATCAGCAGGAGATGCTTTGTTTATGGATTTTACAGTGCTGACGACTAGGGAAAGGATGGACAGGAAGGAAGGAGAGCTTGTTTCTTCAAACAGCTCCTCCTCCACAGGAGGAAAAGGGCAACAGTGAATGGAAGGAGCCTGGGCAGAGCCAGGGACCCCTGCCAGAGCTATGCCAAAGGCACAGCTGTAGCACACAGACATTAGCACCAGACTCCCATTAGGATGAATGGAGAAAGCTGATAATTTTATACAAGGGTGCACCACACCCAAAGTACTGTCTTTACTGCAGAAGACACCAACCTGAAACTTTCCAAATGTGTCAAGATGTTTCCAAGCAATTTTTTTCTTAAGTGGGACCTGCATAGCCTGTCTTAGCAACACAAGCATCTGTTTCTCACCTTCTCTGATGATTTACAAGGAGCAATATCTTGACAGGAGTATTTTGCCAGGAATAATGTTGTGCTGCTATACATAATTCACACAGTGTTGCAGAAGACAGGAAAAGTTACACGTTTGTCAGGCGTCTACCTCCCAGTGTATGGTTCCTCTCAGTGCGCTGAATTTTTGTAGCTGTATGCAGCCAGTGCTACCCCTAGGCGTTTAAACTTGCATTGCAATTAATAGACCAGTGACTTGATCAAAAAACATTTCATGTTGAGCTTTACTGTTAGCCCCAAAACAGAGAACGACAGAAGAAAAAGAGGATTAGTCAACTACTTATTCATTCCACATCAACACAAAAGTCCTCTCTGCCATACCAAGGCCTGGATTTTGGAAGGGTTGTTAATGTCTGTGAAGAGACATTACATCTGGGCTGGGACAGTTTTAAACCATCAGTCTAGTTGTTCTCCAAAGCCTGCATTTCTCACGTTTGTCACCTCCTCCTTGCC
Source organism: Psophia crepitans (assembly GCA_013399095.1). NCBI lineage: Eukaryota > Metazoa > Chordata > Aves > Gruiformes > Psophiidae > Psophia > Psophia crepitans. The sequence continues at coordinate 836,929 of VWZZ01002912.1, forward strand.
TATTTTTCCCCACTCAGCCTTTACTTTCTCCTCATCGCCAGAGCTGACTGGCCACAACGCTGATGCAAGCCAGTTTATCAGAGTCCCCTCTACTCCTCATTTTGTTGCCAAGTCTCGACTGATAACCACAATCATGTCCTTGAGCACCCTCCAAAATCTCAGTCCTCCTTACAGTTGTGCCCACTTTCCAGCTGACACTGACAAAGAAATGCCACTACATCTTTAATCTGCCTTCATCTCTGTTTTGAAACTTTATTCCAACCTACCTCAGTATCCAACCTGTGTTTCTGTACTCTGCCTCTTGGTGGGGCACAAAATTGCCAGCACAGTCTGAAGGAGGTGGAGCAGCGCACTGCTGCTGGTACAGGCGCTACCCAAGGAGCCCCACATCCGCAGGGCCCTCTGCTGTCCTGTACACCAGGCACAGGAGAGGAGCAGCATGGTTGTGGACAAACCAGGTGCCAGCCTCTGGCTCACAGTGACTTTGGGTCAGCCACTTCATCAGCCTCAACAGCAGCAGCAACACGGTTCAGAAAAGCAGTGAGCGTACATTCATCTAAGAGAGCATGGAAGAGACTCAGGGTGAGCAAAATGCACTGGCTTCAAACAGGTAAAGGTATAAAGTCTGAAGAAGTTGGATCAAATTTTAATCACATCAGGAGAAATCCACTTACACGCCCAGGGAGCGAAAGATCTAGCCCAGGGCTTGCAAACAGATTACCACTGCAAATGCACATCGCTGCATTTCCCGCACGGGTCCCGCGGGACGTGGTGTGTGTGTGCGCACACACTCCTCAGCCACCTGCCCCGCGCTCACGCAGCGGCTCCTGGTTAATTACCCGTAGCCTGCTCTGGGCTTTGCTACAACTGAAAAGCTGCCCTTTCCTTCCCCTTTATCACAAGTTCCCAAAAGCTGGGACAGGTGTTAGAAGGATTAAATCAAATTTAAAAGGAAAAGAAAACAAACAAAAAAAAGCAGAGGTGGGAGGGAACAGAGGGACAAGAGGAGATACCGGTCCTCAGCGGAGCTGGGCTGTGAGAGCCGGGAGCAGGTGCGGGGAGAGATGTCGTGCCTCCCACCCATCTATTCTGCCACCACGTTCTGCGGAGGTCCCAGTATCAGGCTTTTCATCCCGGAGCGACACTGGCAGCGTGCAGCCCCCCTGAAGACAAAGACCAGCCTAATCTGCTCCATGCCAGGATGGCAGCCCCAGCACGCGGGCTGCCCTGGAAACCCGCCCTGGCTGCGATCGTTCTGCCTTTGTCGGCAGGCGGGACCGCAGCACCAAGTGCCACTCCTGGCCGCCGCACAGGCTCCGACAGACTAATCCTCTCGGAGGTTGCCCCAGTGAAACAGCGGCTGCTGGATTAGATGGGAGACAAGCTGCAGCTGAAAGCTAACCAAAATTTCCCCTCGTATCTCTCTTTCTAAGCATAAATTTTAGTTTCCAGCTATCAACAGATTATTCTTTTTCCCCTTTTAATCATCTGCTCTGTTGAAGTCCCATTGATTTGAATGGCAGTTTTATTTGAAAAACTATAAAATTCAATTCTGTCTTTTTAAGACTCAATGTCATTTTTAGGTTATTGCGAGCTCTCCCAGTTTCATTGTCAGGCAGACAATAACAGGTATTTTTCAAGCTGCAAGGTCTAGAGCCCTGGGATTATATGACTGAGAAAACAATATGTGACCCAAATCTAATGGCTCAGAAGGCAAACGTAAGGAAACTGTGATTATTTGTCAAGTATCATTTTTAAGCCGGTTTCAGGAGGTTTTGAACATTGAAGGTTGAACACTTTGTATCATTGCCAATTCCTTAAAGCCAAATTTGTCCCCGCTGGTGTTTCAATTATACAAACTGCACTGTATCCACAGACAGAGTGTTTACACTTTCAGTAACAGATCTTAGTATCTAAGCAGACTTACAAGCATCTCTTATCTCACTATGGTTTCTTTGAGCATTTATCATAAAAGGTTATTATTTTCTTGGGACCATGCAACTAGAATTCACCTTTTAATGACCTCTCTCTTTGAATTATCCAGTATCTCGGTTATTACTAAACAGCTACTTTTGGTTCTTGTTTCATTTGCAGTTTCAGAGAACGGTTAATTCACCTAATTCAGTGGAGTTAGGTCTTGCTTGCAGCAACAGAAAATAAGAATTTGGACTTTCAGTTTCCAGCCCTCTTCAGCAGGTACATGTCTGATCTTCTCTGAAATCCACAGAAGTCAACTCTTACCCCGAGGTATGTTCAGAAAAAGGTAACCTGAGCCAGAGTCTCAGCTGTCAAACACCTGGTGAAATCAGTAAATCAAAACTGGTAGTTTCACTTGAGCCATCCAGAGGGACCTTGACAGGCTTGAGATGTGGGCCTGTGTGAACTGCATGAAGTTCAACAAGGCCAAGTGCAAGGTCCTACACTTGGGTCAACATAATCCCAAGCACAACTACAGCCTGGGTGGAGAATGGATCAAGCGCAGCCCTGAGGAGAAGGACTTGGAGGTGCTGGTTGATGAAAAGCTCAACATGAGTTGGCAGCGTGCGCTCGCAGGCCAGAAGGCCAACCGTGTCCTGGGCTGCATCAAAAACAGTGTGGCCAGCAGGTCCAGGGAGGAGATTCTGTCTCTCTGCACTACTCTTGTGAGACCTCACCTGCAGTACTGCGTCGAGCTCTGGGGTCCTCAGTACAGGAAAGACATGGAGCTGATGGAGCAAGTCCAGAAGAAGGTCACAAAGTTGATCAGAGGGCTGGAGCACCTCTCCTACGAGGACAGGCTGAGGGAGTTGGGATTGTTCAGCCTGGAGAAGAGAAGGCTCGGGGAAGACCTAATTGCAGCCTTCCAGTACCTCAAGGGACCTACAGGAAAGCTGGCGAGGGGCTGTTTACAAGGGCAGGGAGTGACAGGACAAGGGGGAATGGGTTTAAACTAAAAAAGGGGAGATTTAGATTAGATATTAGGAAGAAATTTTTCCCTGTGAGGGTGGTGAGGCACTGGAACAGGTTGCCCAGAGAAGCTGTGGAGGCCCCATCCCTGGCGGTGTTCAAAGCCAGGTTGGATGGCACTTTGGGCAACCAGGTCTAGTGGAGGGTGTCCTTGCCCACAGCAGGTTTTTGGAACCAGATGATCTTTGAGGTCTCTTCCAACCCTAACCATTCTGTGATTCTATATTGCTAAAAGAAAGCAGCAGGAGAGGAGGAACACGAAAAAGCCTTCAGGAGCCAACAGAATGCATGGTATTATATGTGGAATATGCAAATACTGCTCAAGGGGCTTTTTCCTTGCCCCCCTTTTTTGTTTCTGAATGATACTTCTACTGAGCTTTTTTTTCTCTAGATTTCACAGTTCTCAGTTGCCTGTGTAACTGCAGCTGATACTTTTTCTTCAGCTAAGAATAATCCCCTAGCCACATTATTGGTTTAAGACTCTCAGCCCAAAGACAGAAATATGACTTTCCATTTAAATTAGTATGAATATATTAGCACGTGTTTTAAACTCTAGGAAGTTTTGTTCGGGGGATGTTTTGCAATCTGAAGCCAAATTTGTATTTGAATTCTGGGAATGCTTTTACTGATTATGATGTGACCTAAACGGTCCCAGTTTGGTGTATTATGGAGATGTAGGTCTAAGTTTTTCTAAAGATACTAAATCAAAAATGTTAGTTGAAAAGAAAATCCGGAAGTCCTAAAGAGAAAGCCCACCTAGAAGAAAAACAGACAACTTACTATGCAGGAGGACTACTGACAGATAAGTTCAAAGCACAATTTCCAATTTTCACTTAAAAACTTTGGCACAAATCATCTTTCTGAGGATAGTTAAGTACATTTACTTCTGTACTGTGCACTGCACTTTGTAATCAATGTAAAGTATTGATTTCCTTCCTTCCCTTGATTCTCACCCCTTCCACATCCCTAGCAACACGCACAGTATATGACAAATGCTTCAAAAAAATCAAGGGCACAGGATCCATGGAACAGCACAGAAATAAACAAGTGACTCCACAAGCAGCGGTTTGGAATTCAGTGCAGGAAAGGTGAAGTTTGCTTTTGCAGCTGCTGCAGAGGTTTCTATATGTGAACATTATTAGCTAGAGGTCTACGTGTCTATTGCCACATATCATGATATGCCATGTACTCAATTACATGCTACCTCAGTATTTATGTGGCTTCTGTCTTTTAGTTTAGGTAACACATTCCAGTTAATTTATCCTCAGAGCACCCTAGGGGTGATTCTGCCCCTCTACTTTGCTCTTGTGAGACCCCACCTGCAGTACTGTGTCCAGCTCTGGGGTCCTCAGTACAGGAAAGACATGGAGCTGATGGAGCAAGTCCAGAAGAAGGTCACAAAGTTGATCAGAGGGCTGGAGCACCTCTCCTACGAGGACAGGCTGAGGGAGTTGGGATTGTTCAGCCTGGAGAAGAGAAGGCTCGGGGAAGACCTAATTGCAGCCTTCCAGTACCTCAAGGGACCTACAGGAAAGCTGGCGAGGGGCTGTTTACAAGGGCAGGGAGTGACAGGACAAGGGGGAATGGGTTTAAACTGAAAAGGGGGAGATTTAGAGTAGATATTAAGAAGAAATTCTTCCCTGTGAGAGTGGTGAGGCACTGGAACAGGTTGCCCAGAGAAGCTGTGGCTGCCCCTGGATCCCTGGCAGTGTTCAAGGCCAGGCTGGATGGGGCTTTGGGCAACCTGGTCTAGTGGAGGGTGTCCCTGCCCATGGCAGGGGGGTTGGAACTAGATGATCTTTGAGGTCCCTTCCAATCCTAATCATGCTGTGATTCTATGATTCTGATACACAAATGTACCATCATCTTCTCAGAGATAGGAAATGAAGCAAACAAAATTTAAGGCCTCCATCAGGCTATATTTCATAAACAATTAAATTCTAACAAATATTAAAAAGGCAAAACCAAAAACATTCCAGAGGTACCAAGAGTGAGATTCACTGAGACACAAACTGTTTAAATGAATTTAGGTTTGACTGAAGATCCAGGTTTATTTACCCTGATGTCGCTTTTATGACTTTCCACAATTTTTATATTTTAATGCCAATAAGACATATGACCCTTTAAATTAAAAGAGTATCTATTTCCCCCCTCAAGAATGCTTAATCATCTAAACCTAAAGTTATTCTGAAAACTTAAAATTAAGTGTGAATCTGTAGCAGAAAAAGCAAAACAATCCACTAGGAAAAACAAGCTTATGATTTATATGTGTAACTTCAGTCTATCTGTAACTAGCATGTTTAAAGTTTGCCTAATAAAACCTATTTCATATAAGTATGATTGTCTCCTTTTGCATTATATTTCTGCTTATGATTCGTGGCCTGCCCGGGCAGTACTCTGTTAAAATACCATTTTAAAGTCCCTGCTTATAAGATGACATTTTAATGTAGTCAGTGCTCATCTCCAGAGTTTTTTTTCCACTAAAGAACTATGTCTGTTCTGCAGAGATAAAGCAAGAACACACACAGACTCAAAACCCTCAAGAGAGAGCAGAGGTTCAATGCTAATGTTTCTGTTCTCTGTGCTTCTTCACTAAGTATTTTGTTAATTAAAAGCCTTTTTTGGTTTTTGTTTGACAGAAGCAAAGCATTTGATCTGCTAAACCCTTTATACCTGGTCAGATGCTCATCCCTCTCATCCTCCCTCACCACAGGACCACCTACAATCCTCCTCAAACACTGGTTCTGCTTGAGCCCTGGAGCCCACAGGGATTTTGCACAGACTGAATTTTTATTAGCTCATACAGCACATTTACCTTCCCCCACCCCCTATCCCCACCTTATCAAACAACATATATTGACTTGCATTGATGAGGATATTAACCACCCTGGGGAAACTTTTTTTCCTGGGCTTGACTGTGCAAGCTGGCACTAGCCATCTCCTGATATGTCCTGTGCCACAGTCTAAGCACAGCTGGGCAACTGCTGCCCAAACATGAATACTCATGATAGATGAGTTTATTTAAAGGCTGTATCAGATACTGATGACTGGCTTAAAACACCTGCTTCACCAGCACTGCAAGAAAGCTGCCAAACCACTGAAACGTCAGCCATCGCTCATCGCCAAGCATTGATACGTGGCTAATAGTTAACTTTCTGACCTATTACTTTGCTCTTTCTGTTTATGAACCAAGCCTTGAAAGATGAGGCGGTCATTATGCGTGACGAGCACCCATGTTTAATAATTTAGCCATTTAAGTCACCTGATGGCAAGCATATGCCAATATTTACTTGTACTTTTTGATTCTGTTTTTACTCTCCTTGAACCCAAACAGTTGCACGGAGAATAAAAGAAAACCAGAGCTAACTGGAAAGCTGACTTTACTACGCACTTCTGCAGAGACAGCGTTCTTCCCAAGAATCATCCTACAAAACTGAATTCATTCAGCAGCTAAACACCTAGCATTACGCATCAGTGCTGACTGTGCGTCAAGCTGGCATGTCGAAAGGTGATTCATTCCTCTTATCTTAGCATGGGATTAGAAGTGCCTCTCTCTCTCTCTCTGCACTTAATACAGAAGCCCCTGAGTCAGCGAACTTATGGATGGCTAAAGATAGAAAGGCTGAATCCCTCCCTCAGCTCTGCAGCATAGGCCAGCCAAAGATGCAAACCAGTTGTGTCAAAACCAATGTCGATCCTCAGGAAATACAGGAGAACTTGGCGCGCTCAGTCAAAACCATCTTGCTGTCACATTGTTTACAAAGTGAAAGTCAAGAGGACAATTAAAGGAGCAATGGTACCGGGCATGAGCACAGCAGCCAAAACACGAGCAGCTCCAAGAGGAGCCATGCATACAACTTGGCATATAGGACCTTCGCGGGTTGAACAACCAACAGACCACCACTGGAGCAGTCTGCATGGCAAACACTCCTCTCCTGCACCTGTTCCTTACAGAGATGATGGATGCTTCTCACCTATGGCAGCAGGATTCAGCTGTCTCTCAAACACTGTGTCCTTGATGCACAAAATTAACTAGAACTAGGTTGTGTTGCAAGACATCAGATGTTCTCTAGCAGCATTTTATCTTTCATAACTTCCTGCTCTTACCTATTTGGTTTGATTTTCTAGAAACTTCAAACAATCTCTAAAATTATTGCCTCCCACTCTTAGAGGAGTGACTTTGGAGACATGAAAAAGAAAGAAATTCTGTTGAGTTTTTACTTTTAAAAAGAGGAAAAAGTTGGTAAAACAAAAGCAGTAGTAGTCTTTTATTACGAATCTATGGAAAAAAAAGTGCACAGCTTCATTAGCATGCAGTGTACACTATAGGTAAGTTTAGAATGTAAATAAGTATTTTATTTTTATTTATTTATTATTTTGTTTTTAACTCTGAGAAATATGCAAGAAGATACAATGCTGCACAAGAAAGGCCTAAGTATGGATTTTCCTCTAGACATGTCTCTAAAACAGGTAAAAAATTAAAGCACTGAAAATGGACAGCAGCTGTATTATTAATTTACCAGCTAAAAGAAAGACTTATAGACATTGGCCAATATCATGTGAATAGACTCTAAGGCTGATACAGAAGAAAAGTGCAGTTTCAAAGCTGGGGAAAAAAGATTACGCCTTTATATGTACTCGTTACAATTCATAAAATTAAAAGGGGCAGTGAATTTGCCCGTGGCATATGGAAATTGTGAATGCTTATACCTTCTGAAAGAAAGGAATTTAATATATGGAGTAATTCTAGGAAACATTTTACAATTAAAAAGTAATCATTTAAACATTATTGTAAAACTTATTTTGCTATTATTCTGAGAAGAACCGTGTCATGAAGAAGGATTCTTTGTCTTTTTTCGGTCCATTATCTCCAGATACTTTCTAAAGGGGTTTGGGGGAGCTCTGGACCTCTGTCATCCACCTCACATTCGTTCTTTACTTTTCTCCACATTCACCCTCCACATTTTTAAAAAAAGTTTTAACATAAATATTATTTATTGAGGAAATGAAAAGGGTTTTGATACATTAGAATGAAAAAAACCCCACAGTATTACCTGGATCAACCTTATTTTGTTCTATCCATGAGGCATTTTAGCGCCCCCTCACACACCAAATTTTTCAGGTTTTGATTGATGATAACTGGGATTTTTTTCTCTGTTTTTAGTTTGAAAACTGCAAAATTCATTATCTTCATGGATCTAAAAAGCTGTCCCTTCTAATTTCACATTATAAATAGTTCTTTCCTTCCCCTGAAATCCCTTTTTACAGAGTCTAATTCACTCCTGAGACCTCAAATGTTTGTTTCCTTCTAAATACCAACTACAATTCAATACAGGAATTTCAATATCTGTATGCATTTTTAAACACAAAAACATTGTCTTTTAGACTCCTAATTTTAAAATTGAAACCTGATGTCTCTTTTAGGTCTCTTCACCTCTTTTTAGGTTCCCTCTAATAATCCCAGCCTTTTCTTATGAATCTTCATGACTGACAATAGAAATATCTAAACAGCATAACTATACTTTAGCTTAAGATTTACTAGATTGATTCTTAAAGAACCCAACTTGGACATATACGTAGCAACAATAGTAAAAAAAAAAAACCTTGAAAACAAACAAAATACTTATTCAGTTGTGATCTTTTCTTTCAAGCAACTGCTTATTTATTGTCAAATAAAATAGTTTCACTAAGAAAATTCCAGAACTAGCAAATCTGGTGACTGCTGACTGTCTGTTTACATATTATGTGCATCACCACCAATATATTTCCAATGTAGCCTCTAGCTCATAGTAAATTGCTCACACCAGCAAAGCTCTGGCAGATTAGGGAGCAGCACTGACAAGCTCAGAGTTGAGAGTTGCTGTTGGTTTTTTTCTTCCTCCTAGATTTTAAAATGCATACAGTGAGTGTAAGTTCAAGTTATCAAAAGCCAAATCTTTTGTACGGAGTCAGTCTTGGACACATTCAGAATATTGCATGAAATACCCAATTATTAGTAACAGGTTTCTTTTTTGACAGGAAAACTTACACTGTACACGACCAGTACCCATGTTTAATGATTTAGTCAAGGAAAACCTGGTGACTACTTGTAACGAAGCCAAGAAGGAAAAGGTAACTGATTTCAACAGTACAAGATTCAATCCACAAAACCCTAAATCAGGGAAGAATTACATTTAAACTTAACTTCTGCCCTGAATGAAAATATCAGTTCTTAGGGAGTATTGTCCTTACCAATTTAATGACATATTTATGAAACACATTTTTTATTTTACTGGTAGTTATGTCATTGAATATGTCGGTTATGCACTTTCAGAGTAAATGCCTTGAAAAGTTGTTCTATTTATCCTAATCTTGTATAGATTGCTGCCTTTATGCTAAACAGTAAATGAGACTAATTAAATTAAATTCAGGAAAAGCCCCAAATTCTATAAAGTCTATGAAACTGAAAAAGTTACGATCTAACAGTCCTAAGTCACCATCTCATTTTACAAACCTTGTTTCCCTTAAAAAAAAACCCCAACAAAAAAACAAACAAACAAAAAAAACCCCACAAAACCAAAAAAAAACCCTCCACATAATTTTGGTTTATAAGGAAATCCAAGCAGACCATCCCTATTTGGTAATAAGGTTATTGAATTTAATCTGCTTTATCACATACTCCCACTAAACCAATCAAAATTTTCAAAGAATATATCAGCAGGTTGAAACTACTTCATGAATGACCTAAATAAACATATTCCATCTATGAATTGTCCTTCATTAATCACTGCCTGTTCCCCTTCCACTCCTCTATTCATTCAATATTAATAATTTAATCAGCAAGACAAGCTATTTATAGGAAAAGGAAGAGACATTATGAGTTTCCACGGTGTCTGATTAAAGAAAATGAAGTACCTCATTTTCTGGAAATTTTCTGCAACATTTGCAATGAAATTTTCTCTTTTGGTAAACATTTCTGACATTTTTGATCATAAATCAGCTGCAAGTACTTTCTCAAACTCAGTTCATCTGAGACAGTGAATGAATATTCATGAATACTACTTCTTCTAGTGCTGCTTTCATTCTCTTGATGAATATGGCTGAACATTTAAGGGATGTCCAAACCTATCTCAACCCTCCAAATCCTGGCTGTGTGAAAAAGCTCTTGCACAGAACTTAGATTCTTTAGGCCTAAAGGAGTAAAAGGAGCACAAGGTAAAAGGGGAAAGAAAACCTATCAACTTTGACCGTTTAAAAAATATTTTGGGAGAAGGCATTTTGGAACAAGTCATAAAGACAAAACACTTTCTATTTTGTCCAAACTGTTTTGCTCATCATTACTGGCACTTCTTAAAATACATATTTAAAGAAAGAGACTTTCTAATATCTGCTTTCTTTATACACCACCAAAGCTATAGAGAACTGCTGGAAATGGATATAAGATCTCTAAATTAACCTAGTCAAAGAAAGACTTGGAAAACATCTTAGTACATTACAAAAATCCCAAGTGACAAAGTTGGAAGGGATTTTCTTTTCTATTGAGCATAATTTTAATAAAAGAATATCATAAACAGCAGGCGACTTTTAAACTAATTGTTTAAAGAACAACAGTGCATTTCTGTAGTGTGTTTATCCAATTGCGACAGTCCTAATACTGCAATAAAAATATAGTTGATAAGAATGTAAACAACTGCAAATTCCTTCACTTGTTTAGAGAGAAGAAAGAGAAGGGGGAAAGCAAGAGATCTTTACTTGTAGCAGGAAGAATAGATGAACGTGATATCTATTAGTAGGACTCTGCTTTGTTAAGTACAGGAGAAATAACAAAGTCCAAACCCAACACTGGAGAAAGTTTACACCTGTATCAGAATTAAGACTGCAAAGAGACTCCAAGTCTCCAACATGGTCAGAACCAAGACACGTAGATGTGGTGCTTAGGGACATGGTTTAGTGGTGGACCTGGCAGTGCTGGAATAATGGTTGGACTTGATGATCCTAAAAGTCATTTCCAAACTGAACAATTCTATGATTCTTTGATTACTAATAATTTTAGCTGCATTTTCATCTTCAGTACTTCCAGGTCTGAAAAGTCATGATCTGATTTGGGATTTTAATGTGTTCAGCTCCACTGCCAATTAAAAAATTCTGTACCTATCAAAAATTAGTTAGAGCTGATGAGATGAGGAGACAACATGACTAACACACATTTTACTTTTGGATCCAAGGCCATCCACAGCTGACCAAAATATCTCAGAAGAACATGAATGAAATATGGCGCAGAGCGGTTACACTAGTAGCTGGTAACAGTGTTAACACAAGCATTAGTTTGCTCCCATGGATTAGCCAATCAACTCAAATTAAAAGTAGCCTCCAGACACAGGTTAAGAGATGATTGATGCAGGGGGGAGTTAGAAGGGATTTATATGTATGCAGAAAGGATCTGAGAGATCTTCGCAGCAGCCAAGTCAGGATTCAGTTAAATACTAAATGCGGAGTGTGGGTGCTTTGAAGTTATCCTAGCAGGTCACTGAAGATTACTTTGTTCACTGAGGACCCACCTATGAATCAGCATCAGCTTTTCATTTGCAGATTCAGCTCCTTTATTATTATTATTATTATTATTATTATTATTATTATTATTATTATTATTTTATACTATAAAAACAACAGTTAGACTGGGGAAATGAGAAGGATCTATTAAAAGCACCATCTATATCAACATGAAACAGCAGCATGTTCTGGGGTACCTGTCTCCCCATCTACCAGACTGGAGATATGGTCAAAAATGTACACCCTTCTCCCAAATACTCCACACTCCCAAATTTCCTTGCACAGAGAGCAGGGGTACATCGCACGTAGAGCATGGTGAGTGTGTGCCCTGCACCCTGGCATGCACTTGAGAAATGGCCACAGAGCAGCTCATGGTCGTGCCAGCTCAGAGGTGCCTATATGTCTGGTACCTGAGGTGTAGTCCAAGTGATCTGAACAAGAAATCATTTTAAAGGCAGAGACAGGAGCCCAGTGTCTGACAAGTTAGGAGCAGAGACCAAGTGCAATGGGAGTTTTGTCCTTCTCCAACCAGCGCAGGCAAGTAAATGTCAGCAGCATGTGAGGCAGCCGCCTGTAGCTCTTGCATTCGACTCCATTGTGCTAAAATGTCAAACAGGATCTTTCCCACTGGCATAAACATTTCAGAGAAGCTTCAGGGAATACACTTCAGTGCTTACATTTCTGCTATTCTTGTCTTGCAACACAGGAAAGATCCCTCAGAAACAAACACAGACTGTGACTTGTAGCAAAGACTAGGATTTCAACTGTGAACAGATGAGGTTTTGGAAGGAGGGGAGGAAAGGAGTTAAGATTTGAGAAATTACAGAAAGGTCAGATGCTTCTCTTACACACACAGCTCTCTCAAAACAAACCAACGCCACACAGCACTCTTAAAAATATAAATAACATTGCTCCTGCAGTATGTAGAATCTCCTATCCAAAGGTCCCAAGCAGCAGCAGAAGCCAGTTTGTATGGAGAAGAGTGTGACACCAAGGTCCCACTCAGCGTAAAGAAAGCAATGCTTCTCTTTGGCTCTCTCTGTGCCTACCGGAGTGGTGATCATGTTAAATGGGAGAAGGTGACAAAGGGGCACTCCAAGCATGTCATGTTTCGTAGCTGCCTGGTCTATGTGAGATACTGTTCTTCAAGAAAGCATTCTCTAAGGAATCAGCGTTCCTCCTTTTACACAAATCTAGTAACCTTTGAGATGCTGCATGATGCCTCATGAAACCTTCGCAGAAGGGACACATTTGCAGGAATGCAAACAATTGATATTGGAAAGGAACAAAGTAACAAATGAACATCCAAAGTTCATAAACAACTAAGAAGTCAAAGCGAAAATACTGCAGTAATGATCTGTAATTTTCCCCACAAAGTTAGGTAGCCTTTAATTTAGAAAGATTGAGATGTGCATCTTTATACAGAGACTCTATTCCCATTCCATCTCTTTTCTTAGATAGGCATTACCAAGAGTACAAGAAATTACAAACACGCACATACACTAGGGAGTGCGATGTCCTGAAATGATGGTCGGCTTTGTTATTTTTTCATCCCTTGTACAGAATGTACGCGGCTGTGGCAAGATTGCTGAGAGTTACCAGTTATATGGGGCTATATATAAACCTAATACGAGTTGTGCTCTCACTTACAATTTGAATTAAGTTGAGCGGAGTGCATAATATGGTTAATTGCATATATTCTTCCCTTTATGCTCACATACAATTTCCTTTCATCTTAAGAGTTGTGTTGGAACAATCACGAGACTACGCTAGTTTGTATTTCATTAGCATTTATTTTATGAACTGTGCTCTCAGACTACATATTACTGCTGTCAAGAGCCATAAAACTTTACAGAGAAGTGCCACTGATTTTTTTCCTTATTTTATGCTATTGTGGCACTGTCACAAGAAATATTAAAATGGACAAACATTGCTTCTCCATTCATGGCTTCATACAATTGTTGCACAGTGAATGATACACAAAGAAATTCCTTTTTTCCCCCTTTAATTCTGGCACATATAACAGATTGAGACATTGCTAGACAACTACTAGACTGAAGTAATTAAACAGTGTAATGTGCAAACAGCATTTTAGAGTCAGCAATTAGATCACTCAAATTAGATGTTTTATTTGCCCAAACATGTCTGTAAATCTCATGGAACAAAAGGCTCCATTTACTAACAGAGCAGCACCAGACTTGCACAGTGCAGTGCTACAGCACTGTAGGCCACTGCTGTAGTCAGTGCCCAAAATAGCCACTTGCCCGTCCCTTCTCCTACCAGAAGGTACCAGAAGGTACCACAGCAGCGATCCATCACATCGATGGATCACTGAGACACACAGACACCCCACAGGCAGCCTAGCTCCCCAAACTTACAGCGGTCACTCGAGGGGTACGTACAGGCTGTACTTATGGCTGACTCACTCCAGATTTCTGGGCAGAGGAAAATACAATTCCTCAGCAGTACGGGGAGGATCTAATCAAATGTCTTTATTCATCTTTTGAAACACATTTGAATTTTAAATTAACTTAGTGTTTCTGAAAGATTACTGTCCACAGCCTTGAAAAATTGAGCGCAGTCAGAAGCAACATGAAAAACCGCAATGACCACACTGAGTTTCCCCATTTTGTTTTTCTAATTGTGATAATTCCCACTGTCTGTTCAGATTTAGACCTGCTTGCACTGTACTAAACAGAGGAAAACTGATATTCCAGTGACTTTTCTCTGCAGTTCAGGTCCATTATCTAGACAACTGTGTGAGTCAATCCACTGGGTACACACAGACTTTAAAAAACCTGCCACGTGACAGACTGAGACTGCATTGTTCATTATTTAACGCTGAAAAATTCACACAATTAATTTGCCTACACAGCAGCACAGAAGACCTCTCATACTTCAACTGTCTTGAAAGACCAACGACCTTTGTTTCTCTTTCTCTTTCCTCATGTTACTTCTTAAGGGATATGTTTTCATCATTATGTTGTCTGTGGACAAGAGGTCATTTTCAAGAGAGAGTGAAAAAATTATCTCTGAATGACCAAACACTATCCCTCAATCCACTCTTTGAAAATGTAATAGGAACAATGCACACCCTTAGGTAAGAAACATTTCCCGTAATTAAATGCTGTTAAAATCCCTCCAGAAATGTAGTATATAGTTTACACTAATCCTTGACATTAACCACCCAATATGTTGTCCACGTAAAACAGGATGAACCTGTCTAGCGGTTTAAACACATGTACTCAGCCAAACAAAAGAGCACAACCCATTCAGGGACAGAACACTGCAGCTCACAACAAAACCAACAGAAAAAAATAAATTCTATGTTGGCCACAAATTTCTTATTAAATATTGTCAGAGCATTGTTACGTAACGACTATAATATCCTGCTATTTACAAACTAACTCCAGTCTCTACTGCAGCCCCCAAACTAAAAGTATTCCACACGGCCATAACTTTAGGTAGCTGAGAAAGGCGCTGGATACCTAAATCACGTGCGTTCTCAGCTAGGTGTGGACTTAGGGTGCAGATGGCCCAGTCCAAGTCCCATTCAAACCATCAGCAGCTTTTACACTGATTTCAGTGGGGTTGGAACTAGATGTTAAACTACTTGTAATTTTGAATGATCTATATCTCAAGGCACCACAGTAATAGAAACAGCAGGAATAATCAATGGCACCATTTCTAAATAATAGCGTTGGAATTGTCTGTAGAAAGAAGTCTCTCTCTGTTCCTTCTTTCCTGGGTCAGGTGCATAGCTCTTGCCAAAGCAAAGCTCCAAACAACACCCTGGAGCATACCAGGACTTCTGTCTCTCAAAGGGTTAGTGTGTTTTTGAGTAGGCACATCACCTGGCACGAACACTTTTCAGTCCAGTATGAAGTTTAAAGGGGGAACAAAAAGAGTTTGCCTTAGTTTCTGCCTGTGAAAAGTGCTGTGTCTCATTTTCAGCCAGGAATCAGGGGTGCAAATGTAGAATATGATTATTGCCAGTGTTGATTTACTGCTTTTCAACAATGTATGTAAAACTAAAATTTTGTGACTGCAGAAATAAGGAGGTGAGGTTGGCCTTCTCTTAGCACAGAAAGGGCAGAAGAAGCTCTTGTTCCTTAGAGGAGCAATACTCCTAGTATCTCACATGCTTGGAAGGGGCCACCCTTCTCAGAATAATAATTAATTCTCCCCATATCTTAATGCCTCTTTCTGTACCATCAGTCAGTGCTTTGCCATGAGAAAAAGAGGTCCAGTTGTGTCACACCCACAGATAAGATCAGGTCCTGTAACAACTTTGCCTGTACCTAGTACAGTCCCAGAGTATTGTGATACATAGATTATTCAGTGTTCCTCCCTAATTATTCTTATTTTTCCTGAGGGCTTGAAACTGGGAGCAATCTTCAGCACATAGAAGCGTAAGGAACAGGAAAAGTAAAATTTCCTTCTCTCAAGAAAAAACAACTCACCCATTGAAATCACCAGAGAATTCACAAAAGATGGGCAGAAAGGAGAAGTTAAGCTGAAGAAAACAGAAGCACAACCAAAAGAGAAGACAAAGACCCATCCAGGTGTTAGGAGTGGTCTGGAGCCCCAGGGACCAAGCAGGATGTGTATTCCCCCCCGAGGTGCTCGCTGGCAAAGGGTACCACTGCTCCTTCTGTGACAGATAGATTTGTCAATTACTCTGACACCAAAACACAGCTGACCATAGCTGGTGTTCACGTCTCTTGCTGCAGACCGTTTGCTCCCAAGGGGTGCTGGAAATGTGCTGGTGGTGAGTACAGCTGCTCCCTCCAGGACAAGAATCGAGAAAATACAACTCTGAAAAACGTAACACATGCTCCCAGTTACCGCCTTCTCCAGACCAGCTCAAGAATATCAATATTATCTCATCTATACTGGAGGTCAAGACTACAGAGGCCATGAGCACCATCTTGCAGCCCTTCATCTCTAGACTCTTCTATCTCACTCCTTGAGCATGTACGCAGAGCCCAGCATTAATCTAGTATTTATCTTTTCAGAAATAAGAAAGCCCAGAAAAATATGAAGATTTTCCCTTTTTTGTATACATGTGCCCTTTGTTTACTTTTGCTCTCATGTGAATGTCATTAGAGCCAGAGAGGGGAGGTGAGGAGAAAGGAGAATGAAGGCATCATTACATATTATTATCACTTACTATATTACCTTGCCACAGAAGCTTTCATTGCTGATTTCAATAAAGAAAGCCGAAAGGATTAGAAGCTGCTGATAAAAACAAACCAAAGCTACTGGAGTGTGATGAAAGCAAAGGAAGATTATTAATGTGTTGCAGGTACAGAAAAGAGATGCAATTATAAGATTCAAGGGAAATAAGGCAGAAAAAAAAGTCTGCAGTGAAAGTCTAATCCTTTGAAATGAATTAATTTACTAAATACTCCTATCATTTGAAGTTTAAGATTCACAGCAAATATCATTGCTTGTCAGAAAATCTTTGGCAGAACACACTTTGAAATACTTATCATGCAACTCTAAGGATGAAGTAAGGATTAGAAATAATGTGTTTTCTTTTTTCTTTTTTTAAGGTAGCTATATAGACAAGGACCACTATTACCCTTTCTGACAGCACATTTCAAGGAAATTAAAAAGAAATGTGAGGGTACTTTATTTTGTTTCTTTCTTTTTTTCCTCCTGTTTAGAAAAAATTTCTATCATCGTGACCACTGAAGTGGACTGAGCTGTCCGCACTGTATAAAAACATGTACACTGGGTTTCCTTCTAATCATATACAGATCAACCAGCCCCGCAAGAGGTTAAGAAAAGTCAACAATGCCTGCAAGAAATACTGACATGGAAAAATTAGTAGGTATGCCAAAAGATGGGAAGATAAAAAATAAGGAGAGCACATCATCCAGGACCTGACTGCAAACTCCTGCCTAGCATGTGGAATCCCCATCAATGGGAAGCTTTATGAACTGGTTTGTGAGGGATGGGCTAGTCAAGTCCCTGAAACACATCTTGTTTGCAATACAGCAGACTGAGCCATGAACCAGAACCCCCTGCTCCAGCCACTGCACACACAGGCCTTTATTCCTGCAAGTTTGGAAAGGCTGGAGATCACTCACATTGTTCACATAATTTATTTTAAATACTCAGATGCCTTGCAGGAAGGCTTAATCACCATTTAGCATGCTTCTAGGTCTTTTCTTCTCCTTGTCTGATAAGGCAGAAGCTGCCCAAATTAACCTAAGTGCTATGAAACAGTACGGCAGCAAGCAGGAGCCGTAAGGGTCACTTCATACTCGGCTGAGTTCACTGAAGGATGGTGAGGACAGCCAGCCCCAGCTATCACGGGATGTGGGGAGCAGCCGCTCCTCAGACTCACCTAATGCCCAGCAAGCTTCTGTAAGGTGATACAACCTCTTGACCATGAATTTAAAAGCTGGTTTATAGCATCAGCACATCTCTACACAGTAAGCCTCAGCAGGGCTAGTCCTTGCACGGAAAAAAAAGAAAAAGAAGATTCGCCTATTTGCTATACAATCTTCTGAACCAGGTATTACACCTCAGCTTTCACACAACGTTTTATCTGCTTTGTAGCAACACCAAGAATGAAGTCTGAACAGAAATATTTACCCCCTCACCTCTCCAAAACAGACACTAGAACTCCCTCACACAGGGATCCACCTGAGATAGGTTCTCCGTGATTTTAAGAGGAAAGTTAAGAGGGAAAAGAAGATTTCTGCAGAGCAAGCTTCTGAAACGACACTCTGAATAGATATTGCAACATTCCTACTTGCGAGTCACCCTACCTAGGTGACAACAAAATTACTTACCAGACCACGGTCCCAGGATTTTGACTCAGATACAAGCTGCTATTCAAGGGGCAAAGGCACCGCACGCACATACCCCTAGGATGCTGAATACGTTCTCCAAAGCCCAGATCACAGGCATGCACACCCCACCTCCCAGGCATCTTCCTCTCTTAAAACAGGCTAGATCACATCAAAGGAGCCTGTCATCAGGGAAGCAAGGAGCTGCAAAGACTTCCTGTCAGACGGGTAAGAAGGACAAGATGGTGACAAGTGTACCATCTGGCAAGTTACTGTTCTCCCCAGGCTGCACCACGCAGCCCAGCTTTAAAAGCTTGCAGGAAATACTTTCTAGCCCCTCTGCCTCTTGGCTTCTGTGTTACCCTCCTCCCCACTCAACTTCAACATGAATTGGGCAACGTGTTGGTCTGGCAACGTACAGAGACTACAAAGTGCTCCACAACAACTGGTACCGCTGAAACACCCACAAAATTACCTGCCCCCATCCCCTTTCAGTTTAACCATGTAATGCTGTAGCATCCCAGGCCCCAGACCTTGAGGAAGGCACGTGGTATGCTTGGAGGCTGTACATAAAGCAAATCACCCAGCGTCTTATCCCACTGATTTCACACTTTCCATAAACCCACTCTCTTCTGCATACAATCACCTTAGAAATCAGAGGATCCATAGCTACAGGTGAGGCACACCACAACAAAGGAGAGAGAAGCAGGCTTCATTCACGAGCTGGAGACTGGGACTACAAACATCACATCTCAGCTTAAAGCTGAAGCGATAACCTGTAAACAGTTTCAATGAACCTTCTGAGATTCAGCTCGGCACAATCCACACCTAGAGTCTTAATGAACTCAAGTTTCTGAGCTCCATCTACTTAAAAACTTTAAGAAAGCGAAGGGAGTTGTTTCTATTCATGAAAGGAATAGATACATATAAAAATACACATTACAAGTCAAGTTAAAGGGGAAGTTGCTGGTAGAGGACGTTAGGTTTATTTAAGAAATGGTTAAAAATACAGTACCAGGTAAAGAAACCAGCAATCAAGAATGAACCTGTTAATGAATGGTATATGATAACTCTACAAAGATTTTTATTCTGAAATTTTTTCCAAGCATTTTACATTTAAAAAAAAAAGTTTCAGTGACCAATAAGAGTTAATACTTAGTGGCTCCAGTATTCAGTCAGGAACATTATACAAACATAGAGAGGGCTTACTGTTTCGGGAGAACCCAAACATGCTAAAACCCACTTGCAGTGAAGTTCCCCACTTCCCTGGTTCTGTCAAAAATAATGCAGTGTCCCTTTCCTTAAGGCATCATCACACAGATATCAGCTTATCTTTTACCATCCTGGAAGAGAGAGGAGGTGCACCAACCTTCTGGATTACCCAGCTATAACTCTGGTATATAGAGCCAGTCCAGCAAGGCGATCCTGCATTTGGACACACAGATTGGAAATGTTAAATCCATTATTCCCTTCTTCCCCCCTCCTGATTTATCTAGCAGGACAAATTTTGATGTATTACAAAATGGGGCAAGTTGTGCAGGACTCAGATGATACACACATCAAGACATCAAGCCCAGTTCTATTCTCCTAGTTATGTCAGATTAAATACAGAGACCTGTTAGATTTCAGTGGAGTTCCTGCTGGTGTAAATATTAAAAAACAAGAGGAGAGAGTGTCCTGAAATGAATATTTATTAAAGCCAGCTCCATTTTGAGGAAAAGTGGTTGGTGATAACAGCACTCAGAAAACCTAGCTGATTGTTTAACAAACAATATTATTTTTTTTTACAGAACAATAAACGCATTCAAACAGCTATCAAATAATGGCACCTTTTGATGGACTTTAAGCTGTCTTCATAAAAACCTTCGTTAGACTACTAAGATCCTTCCACATTATCTTCAATGAGAAGAGCAGCAATAGATCCGTTCATTGTTCCTGACCCTGATCTGATCCATGACATCTGACATTCTCATATATTGTCTAATTTTTAGGAAAAATAAGTAAATACTGATTCAAATACAAGCTTTTTCAGCAATGGAATTATTTCACAGAGAATTAAGCTAATTTGGAGTAGGGCCATTCTTTGAGCAAATTATTAAAGAACATGGAGTATATTCAAACAACAGGCTAATCTGAACTCGCCTCCCTGTATAGAAAATGCATAGCTCTATTTCCATCTCAGTCCAAATAAATCAGCACAAGGGAAACACTTTTACTTCAGTTTAACAATATCATATGCTGATCTCATTACAGTAGATTTTTGGCAGACTTCACCAAGATGTATGCGTTTCACTGAAAAGAGACACAAACTTTCTGTACAACTTCCGTAGAGCTTCCCTTGTTTTTGGGATTCTCCTAGATAAATCAGTCTTTTGCAGACTATATATAGACTCAGTTTACTCTGTGCCAGGTACACACTGGCTCCTATACGAAAGCCACATATCTGTGTTAGTGCAGTACTGTTCTCCAGCTATGTCCCTCCAGTTCTCAGCACAGTGTTAAGCATATTGAGATTTGTTTTCTGTCATTCTTTCTTTCATTGACACTTTCTGCAGCCACACGTGCCTCTTCTAGAAAGGCATTCTTTTGGCTTTCTACTTCGCTACCGCACCACTTGAAGAACAGTAAACCTATGGGCACCTTCTCCTGCATTTATTGTGTTGGACAGATCATAACCTCTTTCCTTTTTTTTTTTTTTTTCATTCTAGAGTCCCTATACCATCCTCAGTAGCACTAAGACTTGAGTTAGTATCCTCTCTTCAAGTATTAATGTCTTCAATTTTTGAACTGTCAGATGAATTATCTTCCACACAAAATTATCAGTGGACTTTTCTATCCTAGAATTTACCTTGGTTTATTTATCATAGAAGTATTTTCTCTATTCTTCTCTCTAGTTTTCAGTGTATGCTGCCTTAGATGTAGAAAGGGTTTTTTTGCTGCTCTCAGTTAAAACAACCTTTGAGTAAATTTTTTTTTATTATTCTTTGTTTGTTTGCTTTGTTTTTTTCAGCATCCTTCTCTGCATGTAGTAACTAGTTTCCCTGGTTGTGCTTGATTCTTCTTAAACAACTCCCTGACTCCTCCGTTCAGCTTGCTGCCATGTATTATTTGATTTTCAGATCTCTTCAGATCGTCCTTCTCTGTGACACCATTCCCTACCCCAGATGGCCAAAAATATGTTCATTTGCAATAACTTTGTTTCTTTCTTCTTTCTTTTCTTACCTTCACAAATTTTCTAGTACTGCTTTCCTTGTTCAGAATGAAATGATCAGAAATACTGTTCTTACCTAATTCTCAAGGTCTCATTAAGATTTTCTTCCACACAAAGATCATAAATCTTCTCAGTCAAGCAAAATACAATCATTTAACTGTTCTGAGGTCTTGTTTAAAAAAGTGTCATGATCAGATTTTTGTATCTTCCTCCTCCTCCAGAGGCTGCATTTTTGCCTCTCTCCTTTGTCATTTATAAGCCAAATATTAGTTTAAGATACAGCTTGAGAAGCTCAGCAGGAGTCACCAGGAACTACTTGCAATATGCAGGTGGGATTCTGGAGGACATTTGAGAAGGTGACTGTGTCATAGCTTTTACTGTAACACAAGCAGCTAACCAGTAATTCTAAGTGTTAAAAGGGGTCATGGCACACATGAGTAATGGACATCTGATCTCCAGTCACAGGACACATCAACTGCAAATCAGGGATTTTGATATGGTAAAGGGGAATAGATCTAAACAGAGGAAGCATTATCTTCATTTACTGGATGGAATCCCATGGTGGTATCTCAGTAATTAATTGCTGCACATGCTAACGTGAAAACTTAAAACAGATAAATTTTTTAAGCAGAACCATAAAAGGCAGGCCTAGATAAGAAAAACTAAACGCTTCCATAATAAATGTGCATAAAACCTAAGGGGCACATATAAATTAGTCTAAAAGAGGCCTCCAAGAAGTGGTCCTGTGGGAGATGAAGGATGTATACTAAATCAAGAGGCAGCACCTTACCTTTCTTGCTTCAGGTCTTGTCATGTAGCACTGTGCAAATACCAGATGTAGCTTCTCTTATTCCATGGCTAATTCATAATTCTGATGCTCTTGCTCCACATTGAATGAATGGTTGTCTGCAAAAACTGGTTATCAACCCTGCAGCAAGTCCTACCCAGCTAGCAGTATCCCAGACAGTTCCTAGATACATGGTGCAGGGCAGTATGTGAGAGGGACTGTAGCAATGGAACAGAAGGAGGGTCAGATAGTCCTGGTTGTTTGCAAAAGAAGAGTTCACCTATAAGTATAAGAAATGTACTTACTATGCCACTTTCAGGAAAAGAGGGAAAAGTCTAAACTGCCTTATCTACTAGCGTAGAATAACCTGTAATAATACTTCTGACAAGGAAGTAATTACTTCCTCATCTTGCTCTAAAATTCTCAGTGATTTTGGTCCTCTGAGTTGCCCTACAATGGTAGAAGATGCAGGAAAACTTGGGCTATTGACTGGAAACAGTTACATGACATTTCCACCATGCAGATGGAGGATGTTTCCTTCTATCCTTCTGCTTGCTGGTCATGTCAGAAAGCCTTATACCAAAACTACTCTCACACTTGGTGTGGGCAATTTTAGAAACCCTTGTCCAACAGAAGAGATGAAGGGAGCAAGACAAATAGTGGAAAATAAACATTTTCATGAATCCAGCCTCTCATTTTGATTCTGGTTTTTATTCCCTTTTCCACACCCATTCACATGTATGAGCTTCTATTTGCATAAATGCTGGGAATAAGGATCCATACAAATACTCATTCATATGCAAACAAGGGTATTCACTCTCGTTCCAGAAGTGTTTGTCCTCTGTTTACAAGGCTTCAGTAGCAAAATCACACAGCAGAAAATTATCATGAATTCCACCTGGTCAATGATACCCCATCAGTAATGCTCACTAGCCCAAAGAAAGTCAGAGCAAGCAGACAGAAACACACTAATGTTGACCCTGCCTTGATACAACTAGGTACTGAGAATAAATATACACAGTCCAGGCTCTGAATACATCATGCTTTAAAAGATACTGCATTTGCTGATAAGCTAGCTGTTTGATAAAGAGAGCTATGTCTACCACAGCAGAGAATGTCTTAACACCTAGCTCTACTTCTTGCTGCCACAGGGGCAAGCAGATTTATGCTTCGTGGTTTTGCTATTTGCTTCTTTTGGATACCCAAAAAGAAAGGAGAAACTCCCTAAGGGATGCTTGGGTTGCTTACTTGGGAATGGAAGCAGCAGCATTCAAGTCACTGGCACTCCATTCTACAAAACAAGTATGCAAACTTGTTTTTCTATATTCCTGATAAATTAGACCACTAATCTCTCCTATGGCTGATAGCTCTCTGTCACACTCAGCTACTGAAACGGTTAAATTTCACACTTTCCCTCCTCCTTTCCACTTGTCCAACCAGTATCTGGTGAGTTGAGTGCCCTTACCCTAGGTACACAAGGCCCAGACTCAAGCTCCTCTTCATACTAGGCCTTCTGACTGTCCCATTGGTGTTGGGCATTGCTCTTCACTTCTGAACCAAGCATTTCCAAGCACGAGGCCATGTGGTACACAGGGACTTCAACTCTCCCTTCCTGTCTTGCCAAGAATTGTATTGGTTTGGGGATGTATCAGCATTTTCTGACAATAAAGCCTTAACTGTATGCTACCATTCTCATTCTTCAAGAGCAAATGCCAAATCTGAAGTCTGAGATGATTCTGTGATTTAATCACCACTCCCACCCCCCCACCCCTCAAAATGTGAAGCTTTGCATACAAAATACATTAGTTGTTAATGGATTTTACTCAAAAACCGTGAAGGCAAAGCATTGTTCTGGGACTTTTTTCCAGTTATTCTGTGCTAGGAATAATTTTATCAGTGATTTCCAATATGCCTTTCCGGCTTTTGCTTTCATCCTCGAGAAATGATCTGGGAGAAGTAATTTTATTAGATAACAGGTAATTTTTGAACCATCTGAAATAAACTCCTTTTCAACGAAACTAAGAAATGCTGGATCACATCTTGGCATCAGTTATGACACTGCAAACATATTGGCACAGATTTTACAACCAGAATTCATCTTTTGCATCTGCTGTCTATGAAAAATTAAAAAAAAGAAAAGATTATAAGGGAAAGAAAATCACAATATGATCAATATTCATTATGCAGAGCGAAACGTCCCCAGATCTAAATTATGGTTAAGTTTTTGAAAATCTCTTCTCAAGACAGACTCCACTTGTTAGGAACTTGTTAGGAACTGAGAGCCCTCACCTCGGGCACCAGCCAGTCTGATCCAGGATCCAGATCTGCAGGATCCAGATGTGTGTGTCTATGCTGCTTCAGCTGGACCGCAGTGCACCTGCCCCTCCCAGGAGATCAGCCCTCAAAAAAAGTCGGTGCCTGGCAGAGTCAAGGGCCTGCTCCTCCGCTGTGTCAGACTGCCAGGAGCGGTTTTTAAGACATGGGAAAATAGCCCAGGAAATGACTGCAATTTACAACAAAAATAATGCCACACACATTCTCACACATGCAAACAACCAGTCAATCAAACCGAGAAGGGGGAGTTAAAGTAACGAGCATTCAGAACATTTTGGTAACACATCTCAAAAGATATTGTGGGTTTTCTTCAAAAAGTTCCTTTGATCAAATCAATGGCTTTCAACTTTTTAAAGTTAACTATTTTTTTCTTCCCTCCTCCCCAAGACTTTCTGTTTACTGGAATTATCTTTGGCTGAGGTGCACCATTTTCTGGCAGGTTGTTTTCTCATTTTCGGCAGATTTGCGTGGGGCTAGGCAGCAGTAATGAGCAGGAGATACACAAGCCTCCTATTCTGATGTGTATTTTGAGAGAGATTTACTTTGCGTTACCTTAACGTATAGTGTGTGGTAAGTATAAGCTGTGTGAGGAAAGCAATTGATTTACAAACCAGACTACACGCAGTACATGCAAACTGACGCCTCTTACCGAATAGGAAAGACTTTCCCAACGCAACAGCTTGGTGCAGAAGAGCATGCTGAGCTGAAAAGCAAATACAGCTATCTGATTAATTGATTCTGACCTCATAAATATTATACTTTGGGGGCTCTAATGGAACTTCCTGAGGGTAAATTGCATGGTTCACCTCATTCATTTATATCTCTGGCTGACAGATGTACATTATGAAATGTCACTGAATATGCTGGCAATAAATGAGGTATAGCATTAGCATCTTGGTTCTGTTTTCCTGAAGGAACGCTTTTGTTAAATGAATTCCACACCAGTAAAAATATTATTCTTTACCATGTATACTTCTTTCTATTTTAATCAGTCTCCCAGAAATACATACTGGCTTTCCAAAAACACGGAGCCCTAGTAAATTAACAAAACAAGCTGTTCTTTTGTTGTACGTGTTTCCATTGTGAAGCTATATTGTTGGAGAATATTAGGCTGTGACAAGCATTTGATAGTGTAGTAGTTGCACTAATGTTATGGTTATTATCTTTACTACCATGCAGTGAAACACAGTTAATTAAAATACAGTGAAGAAATTGTTCCCTTCCCCTACCCACACATAAATGAGACGATAAATTTGTTGTTGTAGTCAGCATATAGGGTCCCTTGACCCCTCTGAATGTATTTAGACATTATTCCATTTTACTTTATTTTTTATTTCACTGCCATTTGAGACTGATAAAGCTGCATATAGAGGTCTAGGGAATAACAGCAAATAACTATGACATGTGCAGTTTAATGAAATGATAAACTGTGGTGCATTGCAAGAAAATTCATAAGAATATATGCCACACCCCTGTAAGGTGTGCAAATTCCAATAAACCATTAATCCTTGCCATGAGCAGGCCATGACTGCAAAGGAGAGGTGGGAGAGAGGCTGAGGGAAGGAAGAACAGAGCTACTGGCAAGCCCTGTGGTTAGAGGAAACAAACCATCCCTTTGGGATTAAATCTACTTTTAACTATCCCCTTTCCTCCCACTGTTAAGGCATAATTGTTATAAAGGATAGCACTGGAAAAACATGTAATTTATCTCTCACTAAGTCACCAACAGCTATCGTAGGCTTAGGAGTGCAAGTGAGGCTAAAAGATACTCCATCATATACTGCTACCTCTAAGACAGCTTCTGAAGAGCTGCGGAGTGGCTGGGTGCTGCAGCCTCTGCACGGAGAGCGGTACGAGGAGTAGTCTGCATTTGTAGCTTCTTCCCAGACACTGGCCACAGGCACATTCCCCTCTAACAAACCTTTCTCGGCGAGCTCCAATCCCCTCTCTTCGTTATTCTCAAGGGGAGCGAAGGAAGGAGGCCAACAGAGTTAGGAAAACCAGTCATTACAGAGTTTTGCCAAGGCTGCAAAACAGAGGTTGAGAGTAAGTCGCAGAATTTGTGCCTGCTACTACATCTGTGCATTTATTGATTTACTCTCAGGCACAGACTAGACCTGCGCTGGGAAGGGACTGCGCAGATATCTCTGCCTCGGCACAAAAGTGCACAGGTCAGCTGTCACTTCAGTCCTTATACTTTTTTGACTGAGTTTATGCCTTCAAAAAACCTGCACTTTTTGTGAAGAGTACTGTCTAGCAATAAGAGCAGAAATATAAGGCATTGCTTTCGTAGCATCACCTCATGCTGCACACTTTGAACGCTTCTGGGAGCAGCCAGGTTCTGGAATTGGGCTCAAGGTGGCTGCAAGGGGACAACAGTGTCCTTGGCACACAAGGATACCTGGACTCCAGGGAGGTGGATGTGACGAGAAAAGCTCCTCCCTGCTGCAGTGTCATTTACTTTGTTTGGTCAAAGTCATGAGTCAGGTCCCATAAAAATCATCAGAATTTTTTGGTTTGATTTGGTTTGGGGGTTTTTTATTATTTTTTTTAAAAATCTGTGGAGATGAGGGGAAGCAAGCGGTAAATTCTGTGACATTGCCTTGCTGTCCAGGCTTTATATTTGCTGTCTTTATTCTGCTAACAATGATGTGGTTCCAATGTCTGCATGTTAGGATGTTTGCTAGCATAACTGTCTACTGAAACAGCAGCGGGGATATGTTCAAGATCAGTAAATAGGATTTCTACTCTGGAATATCTTTAGAAGATAAATATGCTTAGATGTAGACAAGCAGAGAGAAAAGTGAGCAGCCTAAGTATGGTGATACTAGGTTAGTTTCTTTACATTTTTCTGCCATTTAAGAACACTTGCCTCTTCTGCTTGTCTTGCACACAGCTGAGAAAAACAAAGCACGGAGAGTACAAGCATAAATAAGACAAATGCAAGTGCTTTACCAGTCTCCGCCTAAATACCACCACACATATACCTTGGCTGATAATGAATTTGGATAAAACAAAGGAGCTACATCACGCTGCCTCATGACAGGGTTCATCGTCACGTGCATGGTTACCTGGCTAATAAACCAGGGTCATAGTTACACAGCACCCAGTGGCACAAACCTAGACCTGCCAAGGTATTACAGCAGTGGGCATGCTTTGAGGCTGCTGAGTCCTCACACTGGGCACAGACCCAGTTTTGCCCTGCTCCAAAGCCCTGTACGCTCTCAGTCAAAGGCAGATCCATTAGTCACAGGCCACGAATGAGATGCCAATTTGGACGATTCTAATGCTACCAGCAGAGAGCAGTCAGCTGAACAAATATGTGGCAGTTACCTTGTCTAAATCATGGGGTGGAAAAAATGTTAATCATATCATACCTGTATGTAACGTGCAATGTCTAGATAGTATGGACTGTATGTACAGATCATCCTTCTTTCAGGGTAAGGCAGTAGAGCTCTCCGAGACCTACGTTGCTATAAATAAAGTCTACAGTCTTTTTTNTGTGGCCTTGCAAGTTATACACTCCCCTAGCACGATAGGTGGAAGAGGAGGAGAGGGGAAAGAGTCTATAACCAACTGTGAGCAAATTTGCCTGCTTTATAAGGTATTGTGGCTGATAGGAATGATGATCTATTTATCTATATAGAGCACAACTTATTTTTCTTTTGAAATGTCCGTTATACTAGTTTTTCAATTTTGATCATTAAACATCAACAGCCACCTTTAAGGCAAGAATGTACCAGTATCTTATCTTTTCTCCTTACACACTAGGTTTTCACCACACAGACAAGAGCAGATGGTTTTTTACTCCACAGTTTTGTATTTCTTACAGCTACTTTGGTGTTGCATTTTCACCACAAACTACACTTCTATAAAAGGCCCAGCCAAAACATCATTAGTTTTCCCTCCAGCATCCCACTGCGCTCTAGGACACAATAGCCGACACATGAAGCTGCCTTAATGGCTGAGATTTGTCAGCTTCCCTTTGCCTTCCTCAGAAGCCAGTCGCTTTGTCTCTCAGAGGGCAAGTCAAGCCCTGCAATAGCCAGCGCCTACAGGGGTGCAGGAGCACCCTTGCAGGTGGCATTTATTCGGCCAGCAGTGCTTAAGGAACTGAGGGCCACCAAGAGTGCCACCCAGCTCTCTGTGGTGGCGTTGAGCAGCACAACAGATGCATCATTCAAAAGGCTTCTTTTTTGACACGTGACATTTCTATTTAAAAAAAAAAACAAAACAACAACAACAAAGCAAAACAAAAAACCCCACCAGAATCTTGGGCTGTTCTTTAATTTTTAAGTGCATTGCAGCCGTCTTCCTTTTCAAGCTGGTACCTGAACCATTACGCTACTCTTTTCTCTCTTCATCCTAATGATCAAGTACAAGACACACCATTGAGGCTATTTGCAGCTTGCTCTCTGATATTTGTGATTCAGTAGCTGCCCAGATAAGGTCAGGAGCAGAGTAACTTCTGGACAGTTCAACATGCATATCTTAGCAGAGAAGGCAAAGGAGAGCAGAAAAGAAGTGAGACCAATTACACATCAGAGGATAAAAGGAGAAAATAAAAGGAGCTGGAGAATGTAAGTTGACAGTCTTGAATGCTCAGCAATAACGCTAGCAATGCTCTCCCCACAAGACAAAATAGCATAACCTGGAAACCAGCAATATGTGCAGAGGTTTCCTTAAAATTAGGGTAGGTATCCATGATGAAGAAGCAGAGGATTTCTGAGATCATGAAGGGGTGAATGCTTGGCAGACACCTACCAGTTGTGTACACTTGTGGTATCAGAGATTGGTTAGGCAAATCTAACTTGCAGGCACACAAAAAAACCCAATAAAATCAAACAAAAATTATTGCAAGGAAGCACAATTCATCTCCCATCTCTGACCTTTCAAGACCCCTTGAAGAACTAAACAGTGCCATTTCTCTAAACCACTAACTTTTCCCAAATGAAACTGCAATGTCTAACACCAAATATTTTCAAGCATTAGAAAGGCCATGGTGAGGTGTGAGGGGAGACAAACCAAGAAAAAAGCAAAACAACAAGCCTTAAACCACTATAAGAACATTTTCTGTGATATCGAAACAGACCATGAGCTCTACCTCTCCAAAGAGAACCAAGAGAGTTTTGCCCAAACATGCACGAACAAATCAGCTTGGTCTAAGCTAGAGAAGATCACTTATTCTGAAATACTTACCCTAGATTATCCAACAGTCATTTCCACCTCATGCCGTGGCCAGTAGAGCGGATCCGACTGTTGGACTAAACCAAACTATATCTTCCCAATTACAAGAAGATGCAGAGAAAATAATAAAAAATACTACTAAAAAAGAATACCTCCAAAGCATGAGACTTTGCTGATTCCTTCTGAGGCTACTTATTTTCCCATTGTCTGGGTCAGCATACATGGGCCATTGCTTTTTAGTTACATATTGATGCATATCTATCTAGATACATACATACACATCCTCCTATCTGATCAGTTCAAATCATTAACTGACAACAGCAGGTTACATATATATTTCTCTACATAAATCTTCAGTGGAACGTCACACCGCAGAGTTTATGACAACCTATTTTGCCAAATACTTTGTTAAGCTTACTCTCTTGAGCTCTCTCCTGTTTTGTACACTCTTTTCCAACTTACAACCTGATGGGGAGCTTATAGAAAAGCTAGACACAGATGGGTAGAAGCAACTGGGTCAGCCTTGGAAGGCAAACTAGGAACTGACCACGGACGAATTGCTGCCACTGATCACCTCCTGGGGACCCTAAGCGGAGGGGTCATCTTAGGTAAAGAGCCTGTGATATATCCAAGGGGACACTGGAAGCAGGATGTGTTGGAGGTGTTTGTTCCCAAAGGGCAGAGAGACAAAGAGGATCATGATGTCATCCGTGTGTGCCAAGAGTGGGAGAACAGGTATCACATCATTCACAAGGTAAACCCAATAGCTGATGGAAATGAACTAAGCTGTTGGTGTTAAAGTTTATGCATATAAGTGCCTGGGTAAACCACAAGGCAAGCAAGTCAATTTGCCTTCTGAAGCATAAGCAAAACCAGCCAAAAATAGTATTGGCTGTAATGGTAGAGAAAGAGAAGTGAGAAAATCCATGAACATTGTCCATCTTCTCAGAGACCGGAGCCAGCTTCCAACTGTAGAATAGATTCCCTAATTAGAAAAGCAGTGAAAAAAAAAAAATAAAGTCAGACCCTGCCTTTGATTTCCTCATTTCAATTTACGTGTTCTATCTGCAAGGGAATTAAAAGAAGAGAGGCAAACACTGCAAAGGAGATTTGCATAAGTTACACTGAAGCAAAGATGCATGCTGGTCTTCAAAGTGGCAACCTCCAACATGGTTTCTTCTTCTTTTCCCACTCACTTTTTTTTTTAAAAAAAAAAAAAACCACAACACTTTTTTTTTCCCTTGACGATCACGTCCCCTGCCTCTGTGCAGAGTTGCATGGGAAGATGCTGCCATCCAGTGGCATTCCCAGTGCCAGCGGGACTTGGAGCTATGGGGATCTGGAGATGAGGGCCTTTAGCTGGTCAGAGCAGGGAGAAGCAGCAAAGGGGGTTCAGGAGCTGGAGTTTAAAGACCTGCTGGCACCCTGCCTTTCACTGCCAGACACGGTTTTCTCAAATCAAGGATACGATGACTCCAAGCATCCTGCAAAGCACACTGATTATTCATTAGCTGAATCCAGTTTAATCACAGGCACACAGACCTTCTGTAACTTACACATTTGAAAAGTCCTGATTTTTTCCCCTAGTACTATGTAAGCAGAACTGTGTAAAAATTACGTAAAAACCCAAATAGCTAGCTTAAAAAATGTAATCAGAAAAACAAAAAGTATGAAAACATCTGTAATTTTGAATGAAAAATACTTCAAGTATTTCCTCATTTAGAGTTCTTTCCCCAGTCCCCAAAAATCCCCAGTTTCTCAAACTGAAAGAAATGTAGTCTGCTCCCATGTTATAGCAGAGACAGGTTTGGGGCTTTTTTTTCCCCCGAGAGCATTTAACATTATTCAGTAGCTTATTCAGGGACAAATGTCCACAATCTTTAAGCTACAGTTTGAAGTCATTCATCTGATTTTCCAGAATCCATTAAGGATTTGGGAACCATTCCACCACTTTGGCAAAAGCTTGAAAATATCTGTTCCAGGCCAAGAAACTCTGTGTGTAAACAAGCAGTTACACAGCTAACGTTGCTGTCTCTGAAAAGGGAAGACAGGAAGGACTAGAGCAAAACCCACCCTCTTACGCACATACACTCACAGAGAAGGTCAGCAACGGCCAAAACTAAGAAAAAGGTTGTTGTTTATTTACCTTATGGTAAAGGGATTTTGCATAACACCATCACTTAAAAACACATATGTGCAAAACTAATCCACCAAGTTGTTTAAGAAAAATTAGCATGACTTTGTGCAGCATTGTTTCGACTATGCCTTAGCATCATGTGCTAATATATTGCATTCATATTGTGCCTGCAGCTGGGGTTTATGCTGCCTTCCTGCTCCATGAATCTCCTTGACCAGAAATGCCAAGCTTAGCATGGACTCAACTCTGTTATTCAGCCATCAGAGGTTTAAACTTCACCATCTGCTTCCAGAGACAGGCGTGCAGCTCCCCCCTCCCGTGCCCTCTGCATGCAGGGGGGTGAATTTTGTACCCTTTCCACAGCGCTCGCTCATGGGTACCAGCCACAGAGGCCAGCATTCCCTGATGCCCAGCACCCACCATCCTGCCCTGGGTCCTCTCTCCTGTGGAAGAGAGGACACTCTCTTCTCTCTCTCTCTCCTTCAGGGCACAGCAATCTGGCAGGAATAAAACCAGTCCTTTATTTTGGATACAATTAATTATTTATACTCATTTTCCACAATTTACAAAATCTACTCACACTTTCAACTTTGCAGTCACTTTACAGACAAAACGCCTAATTGCCCATTGCACAGCCCTAGTCCTACGCTAATGAAAACAGCCTCACCAAAGAAAGCCAAAGCGCTGCCTGGATCATCCACACGATTCTCCAGTGTGAGTAGATAAAGTCAGACCAGGGCTGGGTGTCTCTCAGACTGTCACCTGCGGGACAAAACAGCAAGTCTGTAGATTTCCAGGCCACGTCCAGATTTCACCTTCCATACCATACCAAAGTCCAAATGCAGTAAATAGAACATAAGAAAAGTGTCTACCTCCACATGCACCTATGAAAGAAAGTTAATGGATGAGAAAACTTGTCTCAGTGTACAGCTTGGTCTCAGTTGTTGTTCTTGTTCTTCATTCTCAGTATGAGCCATCTACAGTAATCCCACTAACTTATGGCAATCTTTTTATAATGTGTTGAAGTAACAGTTCTTTGAAGCCATAAACTGCAGGTCTACGTGTAAGTGCGAGAAAGACTATTTCTATTTCTGAAGGTTAATTGTTTGATCTATGCAAAGTCTATATAAATAGTTCCATTTTAAATCAACCAAATCATCAATCAAAAGGCTCAGCTTTATAGGCAAGGTCAGTACATCTGGATACAGGACCTACAGAGACATGCCTATAATATGTGGTAAAGGAATGTGTATTCCACGTATGACAATGGGAGGCTACAGCCTCCATTAGCCTTCTGACAACATCTACTGCTGTCCATCCCCCACACGTGTTTATTCAACTAGTCTGCTGTTTTCCCCTCACAGAATGTTTTCCCTCCTTGTCAACAGTTGGTTCCACTGGCTAGATATTCTGCAGAATCCTGCATCACTCCTGTTTACTGCATGTCTGCTCTACGACTAGACATGACTCTACACTTCCCAAAGGTGTTGTTGTGGTATTTTTTAAAAGGATGAAGAATTATGAAGATGTGAGAAGACTCTCCTTTGCGCCCATCCAAAACCATTAAAATCCAGCAAAGTCCAAGAAAAGACAGATTCACATTCCACAAGAAAACTTTTTCCTCTCTGCTTTTTTTTTAAACGCATCCCCTTACTCATGCTAGTTGCATGACTTGGTTTCTGCCAATTTTGCAGAAGTCAAAAAACCCAGACTGTTAAACCATTCTGCAAAGGGTCATCTCTTTTGTTGCTTGTCCTTAAGCTCATTACTGCACTATTCTATCACAGATGCTTAGACAAAACATTCAAAGCAACATCTCACAATCAACATTTCTAAGTGCATTACATAATATATTAGTAGAATGGAAGCTTCCAATTTCCCATCAATAAGACTGAGTAAATTATTTTCTTGAGTAGCCTAATTACTATGAAATATCTCAACCAAAACCTCTTCTAAACTCCATCATTTACTACATGCATCCTTGTCAGAAGAAATATCCATTTATCTGCTCCATTTAGAATAATGAGACTAATGAGTTTATAATTGTAATTTACCAAAATCCTTAATAAAAAATAATGAAGGAAAAGCAACTGTTGTATCAAGTAAGTACAAAAAACCACTGCCGTGTTGATGCATTTCAAGAGTTATAATATTGCTTTCATAACTTTTGATGTGGACACAAAAAATTTACACGGGAGGATAAGGTAGCCATTTCTCTTATTCAAAAGACCAAAACCTCCTTCAGTCCTATATGCATTTTCTGCTGAGAGTAAATAAATAAGCTTTCAAAGAAAGAGTAGATTCATCTTGATCTTTTTTAATCACGGGGGGAAAAAAAAAACAAAACAAAAAACAAAAAAAAAAACCCGAAAAACAATGACCAACCAAAACACAAAAAAAAAAAAAATCACCAAGAAAGAAAAAGATAGAAAGCAAAGACAATCAGGAAAGAGGCAGTAGGAACCCTGTCTTGTTGAGCTACTTCTTAACCTTTTTTTCAGTCAAATGAGCCAGTTTTACTGAGACCGTTTCAAACTCTAGGTTTCTGCTAACGTAACTGATTTAGACTGCGGTGGTGTTAGGCAGGGCTAAGCACAGCCACCAAGCCAACAAATCAGAGGGAGAGGTGCCATATGGCTAATAAGCGTGGTGCGTACCTGGCAGCAACAGCCTCTGCAGCCAACATTATTGGAAGGTGACATGTCCACAGCCTTAGGTGGTAACCAATGTGTTACAATTCATCAAGCCAATTTCACAAATTCATCATTTGTGAAACAATTCATCAAGCCAAACCTCAAAGCATGTGTTACGGTGTTTCCAGCTGCCATCAAAACCCAACAAACCACAAAGTTACCATCAGTGAGAAAGTATGCCCGTCCTCTCCCACAGAATAGCCCACCTGTGGGATTTGCATTGCCAGCAGTGCCAATCTCACATTTTTGACAAAGTCCCAAACTGACGGTTCAGCATTGCACAGTCTTTCACTGATGGAGTTAGAAGGGTGTGGTCTGCCACCTCTCCCGGATGCTTTTGTTGACCTATGCAAAAACACGCAAAGGTAAATCAGCATGCAACTGCTACTGCCATCACTAAATCATCCCGTTTCACAGTTAAGTAGGACTCCTGTCACATGTAGCAGTTCTCAGCACTTACACACCTTCAAGAGTGCTCTTGCTTACCTCTCACCTTTCAGTTCATAGTACTTCACTCAGCATTTCTCTCATCTTCCAAGGATTTTGCGAACACTAATGACTTGTTTAAATAAATAAATAAATAGGACTGGCATAATATAATGAAGGCAAACTCTAGGGGACTGTTTTGCCCAGGGCTGCAGACAATAAATGAATACACTACAAGGTTAGCATATAGTCAAACTGGAGACTCAAAAAGCACCTCAGCATTTAAGTATCATAGAGGGAACACAGTGAATCCATCACCAGGCACTGTTCTATTTAAGGGCACATTTATCCTGGATCCCCTATTTCAAAATACTGACTAATCACCTAGAAGTCTTCCTCTGAACCTTCATTAGACTGCTGTGCTGACCCACTCACGCTGGTCCTTTATTCCCTTCAAGAGTTACCATAGTAAATAGTTGTCTTGTCTTAGTTACTCGCTTCAGGCCTTCCATTTTATTACCTATGTGAACTGCCTCAAACATTAAGACAATCTGCAAAGTTTCTCTCTCTCACACACACACTTATTGAAAGTCTATTCCCAGTGGGCATCTTAAAGACAGACAGCCTCTTGAGCTCACATCATAGGGAAAATGATATTAAAAGTGCAAACTTTTACACAAAACACATCCCCATAGACAGTGCAGAATTTATGAGAGAAATTGTCAGGGAGAAAAGAAAACAGATGTACGTAAAGATAGAAATTAGGAAAAAAAAAGAGAAAAGAAAAAAATCACTTCAACTGAAAGAAAAAGATAAAGAAATCTTGAACTTGAAGTCCTAAAGGACTATGCCAAACATCGTTAGCAGGTTTGGGGATGCATTCCTTCTCCAGATATCAGAGCAGAGTTAGTAGAGCACGTACAGAATAGAAATAAATCTGAAACTTGAGCCAAAGTGGGTCTGGGAGAATATAGAATCATAGAATCTATGGTTAGAAAGGAGAAGGTTTGAGATTCCACACTAAAGGGATGAAAAAGTTTTTTGAAGATGTAAAGATACATTTAAGAATTGCAATATTTCTTTTTCTTTGTCCTTGTATTTTATTCACAGTTAGACAATTTCCTTGCATGCTGATAAGGTTATACTACAGGATATAAATCTCTGAGGAATTATTGAAAAGAGATAGCACTCAATAAAAATTCCTGTATTTGAAAAGTTGCAACTAATGTGTCCCATGTGAGAAGTGAGCTTGACAGATTTGCTCATTTTTGGTTCATCCCTGAGTCAATGCCTGGCCAGTCTGCACACTGAACAATGCAGTCTGCACTGCCAGTAAACTGTTCGGCAGAACTGGCCAGAGAAAGGAAACCCCTTCCAATGAAAAAGGTAGCGCTTGCAGTAGGCTCTTGATCCCAACCTCAGGATGAGAGAATGCCAAGAGCAGATGTTGATATGTTTCTGGTTTCTTTGATAAGATGCCATTTTTAACAGATAAGAAAGGATATTTTTTGTCTTGGATAGCTACCAACACTGATGCAGCCATCACATTCGTGAAAGTATGTTATTTCTGTGAAGGCAATGTTTCCCCATCAAAAAACTGATCTGGTTGAAAACATGCGTGTCCTTTGCTAACAGCATGCCTGCCCAACAAATTCAGGAATGAAACAACAGATCCATTTCTTACAAGGAAACCTCTATTGAGCTGTTTTATTTTTCATTTTCGATTTGTTCTCTCCCTGTTTCAAAAAGTAGATTTTTGTCCGTAATGGGAAAAATCTATCTTATATATTTATGCAAATAGGGATTAAGTTTAAATCATAAGCAGTGATTTGATGCCATAAAAAAAAGCACTAAAAAGATGAAAAAACTGGTAGCCTATCACTATCTGTTCTAGCACACATCTGCTTTACAATTGCTGTGCAGGAGTGCTGGGAGTCTATCTACAAACAATTCACATAGGAAAACATTCTAAAAATACCTTAATCTGTTCGCAATTTATTTCAACCGCCTTTGTTACCAGGAGTTTGCTTAACGGAATGGGATAAGTGTACAATTTGGAGACAAGGATTATTATATGAACATTACTGAAAGCGTCTCAAGAACTGACTTGGAAGGAAAAAGACTAAGCAAAGACACAGAATGAGGCTTTATAGTTTCCAGCCCACTCCTGGCCTTACCTTCTGACCCTGCAGAAAGTCCTTGCCTACTCTGGCTGAAGACACTGTAGCCCATAAGGAGCTTACAGCTTTGAAAATTAAAGCACAATCTAAGCCTTCTCTAGAAGTCTCTCCTCCTGTCCTTGTGAATCCACCTTGGGATAGCAAAAGCCAAAAATGTAAAAGTCCCTTTTTTGCTGCAAGAACAGTGAATCTCCCGGGAAGAGTGGTAGCATGGGATTGTATATTCTCCAGGCTTTCTCCATCTAAAACTTGGGTGACTAACTTCCTACATTACTGCTTACAACAACTTTGCCAAGTTCCATTGTAATGATTAATTCTGTCATGTTTAGAGCCATTAGAAATAATTAATGTTTAGTAGCTATAATTTTTAAATGCATTATCTGGGACAAATAGAAACCAGATTTAAGCCAAAATAAGAACATACACTAAACCGCACTCATTTGAATGCCAGACCTTTAGTTTAAAAGATGCAGAGCTTTGCTAGCTCTGACAATACAAGGAAGACATAGAAGATCTTAGAAATGGTCAGACATGCATTTAGTAATTGAAAAAAACAACACCCCACATTACTGCAATAAATTAAATAGAGAGGGCCCTGCATGAAAACAGTAAACCCCATACCTTAGAGTCTAGATGCAAAATTCGTTGAAGATACGGGAATCCCACTCTTTTCTCTAGTCCATCGTGTCTATCTTCCCAACAGTGAATGCAGTAGCCTTGCTTACAAAGTGGATTCATATTCTTCAGACTTTTCATTAAGCTACCTGTGTATCTGAATCCTTAAGCAAGCGTTTGTATAAACACACAGTGACAATTATGTCTTCTCTTGCCTGAGACTGTTTCTACACATGTACCATGTTGCTCCTTAATTACTCACCACCTGGAGTTTAAAACAATTCATTACTACATTGGAGCTGGTGGAAAGCAGGTTATTATTTGCTATAAGAAAATTCAAAGCAACCTCTCTGGAACCTACGCTGATAATTCCCTTCGAGACAAGGGGAAAAAAAACAAGCCCAAACCTGTGAACTGTGGATTTGATCTGAATTTCAGGAGACTTACAAAAATAATCTGTTGCTCAGATGCTCACAGAGTGTTAGGGGAAAAAAAAAATAATCAAAACCACCACCAACAACAACAACAAAACTAAAAAACCCCCAGAACACAATAACTGGTTTACTACTGGGATTTTGTCATAGGGTAACCCGTACCTGGGGAATGAGATCTGTCAAAGGGACTGGTCTGTTGCTGTCCAAACAGTGATGGGAGTCTGTTTCAAGGGTTCTTGCAGGGACGTCCTCACCTGGGTTGGGTGAGACTCTCCAAACTGTGGTTCTGCACAGTCCTGCTATCCAGCTGGACCACGGCTCTACATGACCACTCCAGTACATGCAGATCCATTGCTATTATCTCAAATTGCATGCAAGACATCTCCTAGCCATCTTACCCACATACAAAGCATTGTACTACATTACCGTTTCTGCACCTGTAGGAACAGTTTCTACTGACTGTTTAGAGGCATCTTGTCTATGCACAATTTGATCTGTTTTGCAGTAGGAACCACCTGGGTGTCTTTGGGACAGCCAGCATCTCCAGTCAGCATGTTAATCATTCTATTTAAGTAAAGGAACTGGTCCAAGCACAGGGAAAGCTGCCTAGGAAAAATCTTTTGGACACAGTCTGACATTTCCACATGGAAAGCTCGTGCATCGAATACTTAGTCAAATATGACTCCAGATATCACTCAAATACTTTGCTGCGAAGATGTCTAGGTCACTCAGTTTCAAACCAGTTCAGTGTCCCAAACCAGTCCATTATCTCATCTGTGCAGATGACAAACCAGGGAGCTTCTGGACTACCCAGGCTGGTAATGATTTAAGTGCAGGTGTGCACCTAGCTACAATGATAACAGAACAAATGTGAATATTTTTACTTATAACTTGAATCTCATAGTCCCTGCCACAAAACAATCCCAGATTTTAGCCAGATACAGTTAAACTGATTTCTTACACGGCCGCCCTGAGAAATCCCTGCTTTCCAGAGAATTCCTCTACTCCAGAGACCACCATGCGGCTTTTCCACAGATTCAGCATCTCAAATGTCTGCAACACCATTTTACAGAAGAGGAAGCAGGACCTTGCTTTGCAAAGTAGAAAATTTGTTCTCACAGCTTCATGGTTTAGAGTCTGGTGGTAAAATTACCATAAGAGATTCTTTGTAGCTAAGCTCTCCTAGGCATAAAGTTGTATTAAACAGAGCATAGGACACTGAAAAAAATCAATATCCCGTCCTAGTAAGTAAGTTGCAATGTGCTCATGTTGCAAAATTTTGCCTAAAATAAAGACAACAGTTCTCAGAAGGTCTATAGATATATGAATATCCTCTCAGCCAGCACTGGATTTTCTGGGGAACAGCAATGTGAGAAAAAATACACCTCACATTTATGAATGGTTGATATTTAAAGGAAAGATAAGAGTTTCCATATGTTATTTCAGGACTGGAACATTAAGACAGGTTACAGTAGCACCTACAGTGCCTGATGCTAACATGACCCAGCATAGCCCTATAACGCAGCAAGAGAATCATGTCAGTCCTGATTGCTTTTTCCAGTTCTACATGTAAATACACTGGAAAGGTCAGTAAGAGTCTATATTTGGATTTCACTTATCCTGCTCTTCCAATTTCAGCTCATGAACAAGACTGAAGAAGATTTGTGAAATGCTGGACATTTAAAGCATGGGATAAACATGGTAAGGCAGTCAGCCACTTGGATAATGTAAAATTAGTTCTGTCAAAGTTGACAGCCCCCTGTATCAGCTACTGAAAGGCAAGTACATGGATCTCATCTGCACCTGCATAAAATACTTCACTGGTGGTTAACCGTACCAATACTGGAGTGACTCCAAAACCCTGAGAATCCATTAAGCCTTGGGAAACCAGGTGCTTTTTTATCCACTGCTGCCAAGATACCGTTCTTCTAGTATAAGAGAAGTTTAAATTCTTAATGTTTGCTCCTGGCAGTACTTTCCAAACCACAGAGGGTCAGCAAAAGAAAAGTGACTGCACCAAAAGCAACACGTAACCTGAGATTTGTAGGCCAGCCTACATATTTGACTGGCAGCAGCAAATTCATATCTCTTGTAAGGAGCTGGGTCTAGATTATTTCAGACTCCTTTCATTCTCTACAAGAAAGGTTACACAATAATCAGATTTGCTAGACAGAGAAGTATTTGCCAAATGTTTGAACTTACCTATGTAATTCTTTTAGTAACAACTTGTCAATCTGCACCCCTCTGTCTATCCTGCTCCATTTTCCTGAAGTCCTATGATTCCTACTCCAGCACCTTTGATCCTCACCTTGGATTTGCCCTGCTGTCCATTATCAGAGCTGGTGGTATTCCCAGCAAAGAAAATTATTTCATCTGACTGTACACAGCAACTGAAGTTCCTGCTTGATGCACAGATTTGGCTACTTAAAAGGAATCGTAAGCAAGAGAGACTACTGCAGGGCAATGAACTAAACTGTGTTCCATCTCCGCTGTCAAGGGCATGCAAGACCTGCTCCCAGCTTCGTGGAGATTTGGGTCTTTTTGTACTGATATGAATCTGTGGGATTGTTTGTTTAAGTAATACAATTGTCCATGGTTCACTCAGTCCAGTTGGCACCCTGTCTAGGCAAAAATGTATTTCAGGTTGCAAAATTGCTCAGCTTCCCTTAAGAAGGCAGTTGACACCTTTTCTAGTCCATTAATTTTTTCAGCACACTCTTTTTCAGCACCAGTTCCCAAGATTTTTCTTCTACCACAATCCATACTGCAGTGAAGAGTGGGCCATGGTCTTTTTCAGGCACATATGATCATAGCAGAAGACTTCTATTTTCTGCAGGATATTTTTGTGAGTCTATTTTTTTCATTACAAACCTGTGGAAATCTTCACTTCGAGCCAAATAATTCCCCAGATACCTATGCTAAATGATGCGTGCTACAATAAATTGTCATCGTTCATGTAGACAGTACAAGCGTTATGTGCTGCTCTGAAGGTTCACCTGCATAAGGTGGCCCTGTCAGGGCACAGGCATTTTGAATCAAGGCATAAGCTGTTTTCTCTTGCTGTTATCAATACCATGGACAAAAGCCACTTGCCTTTTCCTGAATAAGGATTGCCTTATTGCTATCACTGTAGGAAAGTCTTGTATCTTTTTACCATATAGAGAAGATAAATTACTAACCAAAAAACATTCACTCATGTTTTGCTCCCCATTAACACACAGACTGCAAAAGCAGCATGCCCTTCTCACTGCTGCAGTACTTAGACAATCAGGACTGTCACAGATTGTACTCAACGGTTAATCATACCTTGTGCGTGTTGTACATCTCTCTTTTTGATAGTTCTAGGCATATTTATCTCAGCTTGCAATTTACTCACATCAGGCTGTAACCCAGCAGCAGATAGTCTGCCTCCTAGAAATGTTATTTTGCTTTCAGAGAACTGGCAATTTTCCTCATTTAGTTTTTATCCAAACTCTGCTGAGTTATCTGAAGCCTCTATATGGACCTATTATGTCCTTATTTTCACCATTTCTCCCTGCAGCACCTCCTTTCCCACCCCTTCTTCTGCCACTGTTAGCAATGCACACGCTGAGATGCCCTCGCAGGCACCCGACTCTGTGTTCCAGAGATCTGTGCGATACTGAATGTGAGGAGCATCTCATACACAATGACAATCCTTACAAATGAGCCTTGCCAAAGGCACCTTAGATGCAACTCATTATCAAACTTTAGCTGCCAGGAATGTGTGAGGCACTCACCTTTCAAAACTAACAGGCATCTGACAGTAATCCAAATTTCATCTAAATTTTGGTGGAATTAAAAGAAAAGCTATGCATACTCTGATTTTTTACTTAACTGAGGGAGAAAAATGTTACAAATAAGGTTTTATCTGGTAGCAGTGTATCTCAAACAAAACAGCAGTTCGGATGGAGAAGCTACAACTTGAATCTCTGGTTGATTATTCAGGTTTTATGGTTTGAATTCATTTCATGTGTCTCCTCTAAAAGACTTTTTACACAGCCCTTTCCATCTTCTACCAAAGTGTTATGGAAGTTAAAAGCCACAGCTGTCAAGTAAGTATGATTTAACCACTTCAGCTAGTACAGGAGATAGCAAATAAAGACTCAGAGAAATGGAAAAGCCCTCAAGCATGACTCAAGCCACCCCCTCCTATGAGGAAACATCCAGTATACACAGAAAATACCTATCGAACCTGATAGTGATTTTTTGTTTCAGTGAAGCATCCTCCAAACACTCCCCAAGTAGCCTTTTTTTTCAGTGTTTCACCAGGCTAAAAGGTAGAAAGGGTTTTTCCCTACTATCAGAACTAAATCAAAGTGTACTAGTTTCTACTATATAAACATAAATTAAGCTGATTTCTCCCTCTCATAGAGAGAAACATTGAGCATTGCATCTTGATATTCTCTGTATGTTGGACAATCAATAGCAGAAATGTCTAAGGAGGTATTAGCTAACAAACTCTATTCTCTCTTCACCTTTCCTATCAGACCATAGTTTTTAAACATCATACTATTCTT
The DNA here is from genome assembly GCA_013399095.1 of Psophia crepitans. Classification (NCBI taxonomy): domain Eukaryota; kingdom Metazoa; phylum Chordata; class Aves; order Gruiformes; family Psophiidae; genus Psophia; species Psophia crepitans. The sequence continues at coordinate 879,752 of VWZZ01002912.1, forward strand.
GCTAGTTTTTTTTTTCTCAATTCCCACATTAGATTTTATTTTTGCATGATTTCACAAAGATTTACATTCACAGCATGTTAGCATGCTGCGATTAGTCTTGCAGTAAAGCACTGGAAGATGTTTACAGTAGTAAGAGTCTGGGTTCAGGCTTCAGAAGTGCCTCTTTAAAGGTCATCTTGCCCAAGGCATCCATATTAAGCAATGCTTCCCTCCTCAGTTGCCTCCATCTCAGTGGAGTTGTGTATGAGAAACAGTGCTGTGTCTCTGTGAGAAGCATGCTAATTTGTGGATTTGTAACAGCAGCATACCCACCATCATTAATAATAACTGCAACAGCTGGTCCACAGTAGCTCTGCCATTTCTCATTCCTTTAGTTTCTTCACTTGCAGGTGCAAATGTCCCAGAACAAATGTCCTTTTAAGCACACTGCTTTCCCTCCCTCATCCTGCTGCTGGGAGCAAGTCCAGAGGAGGGCCACAAAAGTTGGCCAGAGGGATGGAGCACCTCTGCTACGAGAACAGGCTGAGGGAGTTGGAGTTGTTCAGCCTGGAGAAGAGAAGGCTCCAGGGAGACCTAATTGCAGCCTTCCAGTACCTAAAGGGGCCTACAGGAAAGCTGGAGAGGGGCTGTTTACAAGGGCAGGGAGTGACAGGACGAGGGGGAATGGGTTTAAACTAAAAGAGGGGAGATTCAGATTAGATATGAGGACGAAGAAATTCTTCCCTCTGAGGGTGTTGAGGCACTGGAACAGGTTGCCCAGAGAAGCTGTGGCTGGATCCCTGGCAATATTCAAGGCCAGGTTGGATGGGACTTTGGGCAACCTGGTCTGGTGGAGGGTGTCCCTGCCCATGGCAGGGGGGTGGAACTAGATGATCTTTGAGGTCCCTTCCAACCCTAACCATTCTATGATTCTATGATCCCCATAGTACACCTTGGTTGCTAGTGGTCAGCAGAACACAGATCAATGTCCACCAAGGATCCTTTCCCATATGTAAGGATATAAGGAGAGCTGGGGGAAGAAAGAAGAGATCTTCATCACTTAACTGGTTAAAAACATCAGACAGCAGGGAGCTTCCAGGATAGTCGGGGGTGCGCACTACCATCATCTTCTCTCTATCACAACCCAGAATAATACCACTCTCTGCAATAAGATTTGCTGCTTTGCGCAGTTTGCGGTGACTCCAGCAAAGTTAAGGCATAGGGAAGAGAATAAATAAAGATGCTTTAAAGCATACATTTTACAAGTTTTTAATTGAGTAGTCCTACACAGGAGTCACTGAGATGCAACCAGTCTTCCAGCCCATTTCCTCCCTTCACTCCCACTGATGTCTGCGCACTAAATAATATTTTGCAGGGAAAACAGCTCAGGCACAGGAGATGTCAGAGACTGATCAGAACAAAACCTGAGTCAGAAAAGCACACTAGGACATAACAAACTCTCCTGTAGCGTCCTGTCAGACAGACGCAGTAGGGGAACTGTGTCAAGCTGAGGCACTCTTTCATTTCCTATGCTCAGAGGCCCTTATATGTCTGATGTGCCAGTACACCCAAAAGGTGTCAGCCAAATTGTTTTCATATTGTGTCCAGCGAATCTCTATACAGACTGGAAATAAAATATCTATATTTCAAGGCAGTCAAAGTGCCAACATCACGACCAGTCTGTCTGTCTGTCCAGGCCCATCAGCCTTTTCTTGTTATTGATGACCCAAGCAGGTATCTGACAGGTCACAATCAGCCAGACAAAGGAAGCTATCCTTTTCTGAGGCAGAGAAGACACACAGAACTTGTTTCTTTGATATTCTCCAGAGCACTGTATCTTAATACCACTAGAGTGAGATAGAGTTAATAATGTCCTACCCTTCTTCCTCTCCCCACACCTTAGGGAGAAGCTCTGCAGAATTTAACAAAGAGGAAACTAATCACCTTCTGTAGAAACGAAAGATTTCTGAAGAGGTTATCCCTATCATCGCAACATAAATACGAATAACTCTACTGAAGACAATGAAATTCCACTGGGATAAAAGCATTAATCAAGGCTTAAAGAATTGTATGCAAAATTCATTCCTTTTACAAGATCTTTGGAGCCATTCCACAGAACAGATAAAATCTTCTTCTCAGTCAAAAGGATGGTTCCAAAATAACCTTTCATAAACGTTGCCCATTGAATTTTTAAGAACTCTTCCATTAGTACAGAATGATAATATTGTCTCCAGAAAGTGCTTTGTTCTTGCAATGGTACAGCATCTATACAATGCCTCTTCATCTCTTCACACAAAGGTAGTTAGAGAGGGAATCCATTTTATAGAGGATATGCACCACTTCAAAAGAATGAAGGTAATAAGTGCTGTAACTACCAGCTTTTCTTGAAATGCTACAAGATATCCATTTAACTTAAAAATGGAAATTCAAAACCTATCTGCAACCACGCAAATTGATGATCTTCCTAGCAGCTGACTGAGGAGGACAGACAAATGCTTATCCTGCGAAGGCAAAGTCACCTTTGGAATTGAGGCTATCACTGCAGAAGACAGGTGGGGGGATTTGTCTGCTTCCAGGGCATGGAGGATTTTGAGCCTTTGTTTAAAACCCTGGGGGAGAAAGGAGATTCATGACTGACAATGGGTTTTGAGAGATGAATCATTTCATCAGTAGTGGTTTTGACCTCAAGTATGATTTTTCTATTGTACAGTTCAAATGAAACACACTATTTCTAGCAATGCAGCAGCTCCAACTGGTAAAACAAAAGATATTGTAGACTGAGAAGTATCTGAGGAACTGAGTGTCTATCATAACGAATGAAATGAAAATTCCACTCCATTTAGTGTGCTCCCACAGGAGTAATGCACACAGCAAAGTTTCAACCAAATGGAAAATGCAATAGCAGCACTTAACTTCATTTTCTTGTATCTGTTCTCAATTTTACAAGGGATATACTTTAAACATCTGTAATAATTACACTCAAATTGTTTTTAAATTAAATGTCACAGAACATAGTTGAGAAAAAACAGCCTTCAGTACAAGAATTACATATTGTTTTAAAACAATACATATCAACGATTAAGTAACTGCAGGTACATTCAAAGAAAAGGTAGTGGGGGAAACTCAGTGGGTCAATTTTTTTCCCCCCTTTCCTAAATTAAGTTGCACATGATTGTCCCTAGAATCCCAGTAAAAGATACCCCCCAGCTTCCCCCGAAATCACAAACCCTTTGAAGAAATTATACTACTGGTAACATTGACATATCAGGAGACTATCCATTTGACACTCTGAGTATCGTGAGGTACGCACATAGTTCTAATTTACCTGGTTGAAATTGTGTTACCGAAAAGGGTTTATTTTTAACAGGGATAAATAAACTGAAGTATATTTTAAATACATATATATATATATATATAGAGAGAGAGAGAGGGTTTGTGAGTGTCTGTATGTATAAATGTATATACGTGCAGGCTTCCTGGTGCAGTCCGAGAACCCTTTTAGAACAGGACCATCACAAACCCACCGATTTCTCCTCTTCCTCTATTGAGCAGACATTCTGGGTGCTGACTGTCCCCTCTTGCCAGAATTCCTTGAAGAGCCAGAGTGATGTGGAGACATGTAGCAAAAGGTACAGCTAAGCTTTTAGTCTACCCAGATGGACGTGTCAAGTAAAATTAACACCACTTAGATTTATCGAAGTTTCAATCAAATTCCCTTTTTTGTTTGTTTAGGGTTTTGGGGGCTTTTTTTTGTGGTTTTTTTTTTTATACACAACTTCTGCTAACTTGTGGTTAAACCTGACGATTTTTGCCTCTATGGTAGGCTCTGTGAAAGAGTCATACAGCTGTTCATATTTAAGCTGCCTCACGTAACAGAGTGCAGCACTCCAAAGGTGTAATTAGTAGTCACGTGGAACAGAATGACTCACCATTTCTTAATGAGTCACAAGTGGTAGAGGCACGAGCAAAACAGCCAAGACACATATAGTTGTCATCATGTCCTCCTCATCATGCTACATAGCAATGCATTTTGTGTCTTACAAGCTAGAGAAAATCCATTTCCAAAAGGTTATAGATCCTTTACTGAATAAATACTACTGACATTATGTTGTGTACCATCCTAGCTCTAAAGTACATTTGCTACAAGTACACGCATGGCACTCCTAGCTCTGGAACAGTTAACCTGGGCAGTCTAACTGAGAATCAGGACATCCATAACTAAAAGGTGTTTAAGAAAGTAAACCTTTCTCCTTCCTTTTTTTTTTGTTTGTTTTGTTTTTGTTTGTTTGTTTGGGGTTTTTTTTGGTCTAAAATAGAATCACAGAATGGTTAGGGTTGGAAGGAACTTCAAAGATCATCTGGTTCCAACCCCCCTGCCATGGGCAGGGACACCCTCCACTAGACCAGGTTGCCCAAAGCCTCATCCAACCTGGCCTTGGACACTCCCAGGCATCCAGGGGCAGCCACAGCTTCTCTGGGCAACCTGTTTCAGGGCCTCACCACCCTCACAGCAAAGAACTTCTTCCTAGTATCTAATCTGAATCTCCCCTCTTTTAGTTTAAACCCATTCCCCCTTGTCCTGTCACTCCCTGCCCTTATAAACAGCCCCTTGCCAGCTTTCCTGTAGGCCCCTTTAGGTACCAGAAGGCTGCTCTAAGGTCTCCCCGGAGCCTTCTCTTCTCCAGGATGAACAAGCCCAGCTCCCTCAGCCTGTCCTCAGGGGAGAACATAACTAAACCTGAAGCACTATAAATAATCTGATTTGTTATACACAAACATGGTCATTGTAGTTCTACTCACTGGTAAAAGGCTACTGTCCGAAATCATCTTCGGAGCAAACCCCAAACTCCTGAATTCCCAAGCATTGAGTGGACCTCCAAATCTAACAAAAACAGCCACTGCCCTGGTGAGAGGATTCACCTCTGGCATTCTTAGCATCCTTCACTTTTTTCAGTAGTCATCTGTTTCCATCTTAACTCATTTTGGTCCTTTCCATATATTTTAACATGGCACTGTTTAAAAGCCTTCATACAGGTCAAAAATCTAACCAGAAGATTTTTTTTTTCCTTTCTCTTTTTTTTTTTTTAAAAACACAGCCAGCACAGAACTCTTAATCTTCCATGAGCACTTGCTATGAAGCATCACTATATCACTTTCATTTTGACTTCACTTTTTTCCTTCACAGAAGCAAGTGAGCAGAGAATATATTTTAACAGAACAAGCTGAACAGCTCAAGTATGCTGCTCAATCTTCCATATAAAAAAGTCAAAAAAAAAACCAACCCAGTTTCTTCACATCAAACAGCTCACTTTTTGTTTTTAAAAGTACTCAAGAGAAAATTCCAAAAACTCATGTCAGATCGAAGAAGTGCTGATGGACCTGAAACAAAGAATTTTCAATGCACCTAAAAATGTTCATTTCTGAAATGCTTTTTCTGTTTTTCAGACCTGCCAAGAAACTGTACAACAATCTGTTCTTTACAATCCATTGTGCTCTTAAATTCTGCTACACCAGCACATTAAATTGCAACTGTCTTGTACCAATCAAGAGTGACTTCTTTGTATAATCCTATCTATACTGAAGAAATGGCTGAAATCCTTTTTATAACTTTTACATTTGATAAAATACTGACACAAAATTTTGTTTTGTTTTGCCGCTGTAGTTTTAGTTATTTAAAATAGGGCTGACTCCAGCTTATTGCTTTTTATGACAGTACAAAACTGTTCTAGTCTTCCTGCAGTGGGACAATTCTTCCATTTATTCCTTCCACACCACAACTGTGTTTGAATGAGTGAGCTTTTCTGGACATACCCTAGTCACAGACCTGTAGCTGAGAAGCCTAAAAGTCCTTTCTCTTTCCACTCTCGATAATAAACTACAATAAAAACCTTCCCAGAAACTGTTTAAAATAAGCATAAGCCTACAGCATAAGACGTTTTCCCAAGAATTTGTCATAGGTCCCCTTTCCTTGGTCTGTCATGACTCACACGTTTTTTTTAGGTTTTACAAAAACTTTTAACCCTTGAGGATAAATGCTGTCCTCAGCACAGGGAAGCAGGCTCAGTATTGCTGTTGGGGTTTGCAGACTACTGAAAAAACTCTCGGATCAAAATGTCATTTTCTAATTGAGCAATTTGTTTGCAGTTGCTTATAACACTACGGAGCTCTGTGTTCCCTAGGTTGAGAGAAACTAATTCAATTATTTTTTTCCTGAAAATTTCAGGGCTTTGTTGAAGGCCTAATTTTGCCCTCAGCTAGTAACATCAGTAACACTTTTCTAATTTCAGAGTAGGCTTAAGTAAAATCAAATTGTGGCCTCATGAAAAACAAAGTTTTTAAATTTTTTTTTTCTTTAAACAGGTAGTGTTTGGCACAAATTCCAACAGATAGAAAAAGACAGGTTTTATGAACCCAATGTACTTAATATATTGGCAAAACTGCTCATTACTGCAACACGCAATGCCCAGCGATACGGTGACAGACAGCAGGGAAGAAATAGCTGTTGCCTCTGCCTGGAGGCAGGATGACTGGAGCTGGCTTCCAGGTTCATGTCTCTGCTGTGAAATCCAGCAAGGAAAGAATTTCCTGAGAGAACATGTGAGGATTTCCCCGAGAAAGGGAAAAATATTGAAATGTGAGTAGAAAGATATTCTTAAGTTTCTATTACAGAGATATTTTAATGCTTGAGCAAGACTTCTTTGGTCAAACAGTATCTTACTTGGGCTTGGTTGGTACCTGCAGAGAGTAGCATATGCTAATTTTCAGGCACACCAGCTTGCAGAGCACCATCTTTCTCTCATCAGGGACAGCAAACCTGACAGACACAAGTTCATACCTCCTGCACACGAACTCCCTTTCCCTAACTACAATAAAGACTCACCAAAATTCGTAAAGACAATGGCAGCCCTGTATAAGCAAGCTGTTTATTTACCCTCCCCCGTGGGAAGTTTCATCACCCAGGTACTGCTCTGCACACAGCAGAAGTTCCCTTGAGTTGGCCTTTCTGCAGGCAGTGCCCATGGGAACAGATCTCCAGCCGCAAGCGGTGTCACGTCACTTGCACAATTGTAAACGCTGGGAGGGAAGATGAGGATTTACATTTCCATTTATCCACTAGAGACTACAGGTGCACACGTACTCATCAGCTGAAGAGCAGATCTGCTAAAGCAAACTTGGGATGCCTTTCCCTGCACCCTCGCTAACCAGGTACCAGCTTTTATTTGCAAGTCATGCACTCACTTCCTGCAGTCCACTAGAACAAGGCTGGCCAAGGTAGCTTGGAGCAAGGGCAAGGAGGAAGGGTTCCTGACATCATCCCTACATCTTGGCATCAACCAGTTCACGAAGCAAAGGAGTAATGCTGAGGTAGACCCAAGTATGCAGGCATAGATTCACAGGGAGTCTTATAATGCAATTATTTTTAATTTTTTCTTTGTTTCCACTGGGTGTAACAGATTACAATTAGGCCCAAAGGGATTTTGCTTTCATTGTTACTCTCACGGAAAGGTACATTTATGTCAAGAGATCACTATCTATTCTTGAAATTAATACTCTGGCTAATTGTGCTCCAGGGCTTTACAAATCCTGTATGCATACAATTATTCATTAACCATTAATTTCACCACCATCAGCACGCTAAAGATCTGAAGATTTGCACCAGGAATAGATAAGAAACTACAACTCTGCAACAGGAGGAAACTCCCAGATTCCCCTGCTTGGAGCAGGTCTGGAGACAGGGCTTCAGGTTCCTCATTTTGCTGTCATGAAGCAACACAGAGGACTTATCTTGGTAAAACCAGTGGAGAGAAAAAAAAAAAAAGAAAAAAAAAAGCATGGAATTCGATCCCACCAGAAAAACAGGGCTCTGCTGTTTCTCAGGGCTCATTTTATACTCTCATAAGTGCCTGAAAACTTCAATCACTAAAACACAAATAAATCTGCAATAAACTATACAGTGTATATATATTAGCTCTTTTCAGGCTGCCTTGAAGGCTCAGCAATATTTTGTCTTTCTTTTCATTGGAGTAAGACCAGGGAAGTTTCCCTGGTGTTTCAAAGGATATCTTATTCTCAGGTTAAGTCAGCAGAGTGTTGGAAACATAGCAAAGGCTGAACTGTGCAATGGCACACTTAGAAGAGAACTGTAGAAAAATTAAGTGTCCTTACAAAGATAATACTTTTTGATTTTAAAAAACTTGACCAAGTATTTTTGATTGCTGTCCATAGACAGAAAGGGGTGAATCACACCAGATGCAGAACAATCCCAGAACCACTGGGTTATTGGAAGGTTTGATTTAATTCTGCATTATGATCTTGATAACTACAAGGCTCTGTCAAGTCCAGACTTACTTTGCACAAGGGGAAAGGCACGCTTGTACAGTATAAAGGAAATGTCAGGTCCTGTCATTTTCCACCCCTCTAGCCCGGCCCTACAGATATATTTGTTTCCTTCTTCTTCTATGGACTTAAATCAGCTACTAATCAGAGGTAATTTCCTGTGAAAGATGATGTTAGAAAGAGACATCAATTCATGCAAAGCCTAAAAACCCAATCCAAAATGATCACTAGCAATTTAACAGGTTCCAGAAGAGTGCTGGAGAATATGCCACCACAAATGTGTATAGCATCTGACACTGTAAGATAAATATGTGCACCAGCTCTAACAACAGGACAGGAATTACCACATTTAAATACTTAATAAAATACTACCCTAATCAATGTCTCAACATCCTACACATAGGAAGTCTTTCCTCATTTCTATGGTGATGAACTTATACCATGAAACTGGAAATCTAATTACTCTTGCTTGTAACTCTGACCACAGAATATAATTATAGCGATCACCAGCCAAAATAATTGGACAGCTGTTCTTAAAAAAAAAAAAAANTTTATTTTAAAAAAAAAAAAAAAAAAAAAAAGACTTCTTACTTGACTGGAGATACTCTGATAGGAAGAAATTCCAAAATTTAATCATTAGCCTAAACAGAGAGGAAGAAGGGAAGGAGAGGGAGCATTTGCTTAGAATATTAGGGAACATTTCAGAAACATGCATTGAAAAGGGAGTGAAAATAAAGAATTTAACTTGCTAAATTAGCATCAGCATTGATATTTACAAATTAGCTCAGATGGAAAGCAAAATTATAAGGAAGCCTTTCTCAGTTGCATTATTGTGTCTGGAGGAATAAGTCTTAAGAGAACATGAATTTGGCTGGGGACAGTGTGAGACAGCCTAGTGACAACAAAAACAACTGGGAGACATATGGGGGAAAAGAAGAAGAAAAAGTAAAAAAAAAAACCCACAAACACCACAACAAAAAAAACCAACATAAAAACCAACACAAAACAAGAGAGGAAAAGGAAGGCTACTACCCTTCTTCCCTTTTAGTCAGCTCCAAAATTCTGCCAATTCTCCACCCCCAAAAATGTGTTAAGTTCCTAGCAAAGCACAAGACTGCTGTAGAAGCAGCAGCATCAAGGCAACAGCAAGAGAGACAGTGAGGGCAGTAACAGAAGCAGGCAAGAGCCCCAGGGGCAGCAGTAGGGGCTTTAGCACCTGCTGCACCTTCTTTCTTCACCAGCCACGAAGCAACAGGAAAAAGAAAATAAAACACCCACACAACAACATCATTTTTCTTCTTTGCAGAAGAATCCTTTAATTCACCACCTGCTACCCAATTCTAATAGCAGCATGCAATGTCCATGGATGCATTGCAGGAGACCAGTGAGGAGCCCATAGCGTCTCTGGCACCAAGAGCTTCTGGTTAGCAAAAGGAAGCAAAAGACTCCACAGCGGTACCCCACGGTTTTGAATCAGCCACTGATAACCTTGTACACCCCATTTCTGACTCAATTAAAACAGCAGACTGTGGCATTGCTGATGGTCCAGGCACAGCCACAGCACTTTGTTGGGAGGCTAGAGAGGGGAAATTACAGATGTGCTCGTGGGAGGTCAAGGTCTGACCTGTTCCTCCTTTTGGGATATAGGAAGAACAGCACCAGAATTAGCCTGGTGGGGAGCGGGAAACAACAGCAGCAAGTCAGAGGGTTAGGAAGGAAGAAACAATTTGTCTCTTACCTTTCTTCTCAATCCAGAGGAGTTTTATACCTAAATTTTAAAGGTCTTCCCCAGCAGAGCCACTGTAAGCATCAATGTAACATATGGCTTAGAGGCAGAAACATCCACAGAAAAGTGGAGATGAACAGACTGTTGCGGTTCAGCCCCAGCCAGCAGCTGAGCACCACACGGCTGCTCGCTCACTCCTCCCTCCTCCAGTGGGATGGGGAGGAGAGTCAGAAGAAAAAGGTAAAACTTGTGGGATGGGGTAAGGATAGTTTAGTGGGACAGCAAAGGGGGAGGGAAATAACAACAACAATACTTGTAAAAGAATGTACAAAGCAGATGATACACAATGCAGTTTGCTCATCACCCAGAACTCAATGTCCATCCCATCCCCAAGCAGTGATCCCTTCTCCCCAGCCAGCTGCCCCCTTTATATACTGAGCACCATGTCATGGTATGGAATAATCCTTTGGCTACTTTGGGTCAGCTGTCCTGGCTGTGCCCCCTCCCAGCTTCTTGTGAAAATTAACTCTAAACCAGGACACCCGACCCACAGGCCAAATCTAAAGCAATCTCCGCAGCTGACGCTGTCACTGCCAGCAAAAGGGTGGAAGGAAAGCAAACATATATTGCATTGTGTCATGTTTTCTGAAGGCAGACACCTAAAAGCCAAATCACAAAAATGCGGAAAAAATAGCAAAAGAATCAAGCCTGAATACACCATAACACAAACCGCATTCATTGTTTTTTAAAAATTCTATGAAAAGTAAAAACAACAACAGAGCCATTGAACCCTATTAATTTTGAAATATTTACATGTATCACTTTCATATCAAAATGCTCTTTTTAAGGAAAATAGGAAATGCAAAAGATCTTGAATATCAAGTCTGCTTTTGATGATGTCCAACACATGATTAATTTATCAACACAATTATACATAAGCAAATTATATGTAAGTGAGGAGAACTAGTAATATTTTTAATGTGCACACACTTGCAGTGCATAAAAGAATGGCCTGGTTTGGAAGGGACCTCAAAGATCATCTAGTTCCAAACCCCCTGCTATGGGCAGTGATACCCTCCACTGGACCAGGGTGCCCCAAGCCCCATCCAGTCTGGCCTTGAACACTTCCAGGGAGGGGGCCTCCACAGCTTCTCTGGGCAACCTGTTCCAGTGCCTCACCACCTTCAGAGCAAAGAATTTCTTCCTAATATCTAATCTAAATCTNATATGGGGAACTGGTTTTGGCCCTTACCCACTTTAATTTACTAAATGATGTGATAAATGTAAGCACAATTTTCCAGCAAACTTAGCTAGCAAACTCAGATTTTGGGTGACATAACAGACTATGTATGTTCTCAGTGATAGCTTTTCTTTCAGGATACAGTCACTGTACAGGAGAGCTCACCAGGACAATGGCTGTATTTCATCCAGCCTGTCCCATGTGCTGAATGGGACAGGAGGCCTCAGAATACATAGTATATGACCACATAATTTTATCACTGCATATGCATAAGGGGGAAGAGTTTTGAAATTTAGGCTAACCTATTTTAAATACCATAACACTTGGAAAGTTTGTTTCATAACCTAAAGAACTTCCCTTTGCTATACTACTCTGCATATGCATTCCCACTGTTCTTCACTTCTTTAAAAAAGGAAACCTCTGCAGATGCCACCAGATATGGTCAAAGGGCATTACCCATCCTCTCCCTTCTTCCCATTAAGCAAATTGTTTAATTAAAACTGACTCAGGAGTAAGACAGAAATGAGATATTTTTCTGCCCTTTCAGTGATTTAAATTAGCTCAGCAAAGGATCCAGGGAGCACCAGGGCTGCTGCAGAAAGAACAAGGGCAAACTGCACATCTGGAAAAAGTTAGACCTCTTTTCAGCATCAGCAAGCTGCTCTGTTCTCTCAGCCTTAAGCAGAACTATAATAAGGTAAAACAAACTAACAAACAAAAAACCAAACCAAACCCCACACTCTAATCATTAGTCATCAACAGGGCTGGCGCACTGCACATGCTGTGCTACACAACAGCACATGATACAAGATTTATCCTCATTAACTAGCAGCAAGAGCAGACTACTTTCTTCTGAGGAGACAGAGAAGGAGCAGCAGGTGTGAGAGAATAGGTTTCTGGGTGAAAGAGAAGGAAAAGCCTCGTGAGACTCCCTTCAGTGACGGTCGTGGTCTGGCACAAACACTGACTTCTACTTCAGCATTTGCTTGGAGCTACACAGTGCATCACAGACATTGCTGGGCATGTAACTGCTAGAAGGGAAACGACGAGTGTGTGTCTCACTTATATCTGAGCAAAATTTTGTGGGACAAAAGAAAGTCCTTCTTTAGCTAAACCAATGCTATAAAAGATGTAGCAAGCAGTGGTTGTATTAAAACTTCTCGAGAAGGTAAAACTTTATTTCTGATGAGGTTAGAAACATAACTACAAGAATAGTAAATAGCTCTACCTATAACATAAGAGTTTGGGCTCCTCTCCCCCCCTCAGAGGGAACTTTTGCAAAATAACAGGTAATGCAATAGATCTTCTCCACCTTTGCTCAGAAATTGATTCAATTGCAAATAGTGTTCGACAAGAGTGATTTTATATGTAATCCAGAAATTTATAAAGAAAAATATAGATTAACTACATTGCTTTTCACGTTTCTGTTTTCACTCCATATGGAAGCAAAAGAATAATACCTGTAGGACACAAAAAGAGAGAAAAGACTCACATATTTTATTTCGTTTTATTTGAGCAATGGCAGCAGCAGGTTTTTTAAGTTCCATTTAAGACTGGATTTGAGGAAATGCTCTAAAAGCTATTTGCACCATGCTGGACTGAAGGACAGCTTCGCAGGTTTGTGAAGAATGCAGGAGCCACGGGAAGTGGGCTCATCATCTGCACTAACTACGAACCGCACTGAAGGATTAGCAACTCTGAAACGTCCTTCTATGCATCTGTCAGTGATCATATTTGACAGAAGAAATATTACCTTCACAAGGCTGTAGCAGGAGTCAGTTGGAAGCCTTGTTACCATCTGCAAATGATACCTGAATGATAATGTAGTAAGTCTCAGACATGCTTCCCAGCTCTGGGATAATTACCACAGTAGGACTAACACAAAACTAAGGTTAGAGCTACCTGCAGAACCCAGAAAAATATCCAAATTCTGGGTGAACATCCCAACTTTTTGTTGAGATGAGACCCAAGAATTCAGCATTCCTCCCCAACCCTCTCTGTGTTTGAAGCTAAGGAAAGTGGACTTGGAGGAATCTCCCTGCTGCATAGTCTAGACATAGCCAAGAAAACAGCTTGATTAGAGTAATTGAGCAGTAAAAAGCTTCATAAGAGTTGAAGGTCTCCAAAAGCATACAGGATAACAGAAACAGATTGAGAACAGTACTCTACCATTGATCAAGAAGAAAAACAAAACCAAGATAACTTCATTTTTGATAGTAGCTGGCACATAAAAGCTTGATCTGTCTTGTTTTTCTTAATAGCTTTTTAAGTCAGGCAAGAGGCAAAACTATGCAACAGAATTACAGGAATTTGAGGAGTACTGCATGCTACTGGAAAGCAAATAATTTTGGAGGAGACACAAAGAAGATAAGAACAAAACAGACACAAACTCTTACAGAGCTTAGGAGGCTATCTTACAAATGCAAAATGGAGTGAGGAAAAGGGCTCCTAATAAGGTAAAGGGGGGAAACCACATCATGGTAGACCTGGCATGATCACTTCCAAGCTTAAACTTTAATACTTGTCCACACAACTGGAATTTGAGTAGCAGAAGCCACGGAGTCCCTACCGAAGCTGAAGAAGGACTCAAAACTGTCATCCATACAAACCTGAGCATGCTGAGGCAAGCCAAATCAGCTTGCACCATATCCAGTTCAAAAAAGAGAAAGGAAGATGAAGCTTGAGTTACTTCACCACCTGCATCAGCACACACATGGCATGCTCAGAGAACATGCCAGACTAAAGAAAATCTACACTACACTGGTACAATGAAGGTTTTCTGTGGCAAAATCTTAAAATAAAACAGGCTTGTCACGTTTTCAGTTCATCACAAACGCATGGACAAGTGTCACCAGCAGTAACATTGAAAGGGAAGGTGCGGGTGGGCAACAAAAGCTGGGGATCAAGTGTTTGATCCCCAGAAGAAGCTCTTGCATAAGACAGTTAATACATTCTCTGCAGATACATATCATTGTATGCAAGTTCATATGAAACGGTGTCTCCATGCTCAAATACACCCAAACAATATACAGCCTCTCTCTAACATTAAAGGGTGAGATAAATGGGCTAAGAAAGAGGCATATAGGGCAACAAGAAAAAACAGAAAGGCCAATTGCACAATAGAAGAAACAAAATGTAAAGAAAACTGAAATCACAAAAAAAAAAAGGAAAATCTACACCAAAAAACCCAAAAAAAGTTCAGAGAGGCATGAGAAAAAAAAACTTTCTCAGATTTAGGCAGCAATTCAAGCAGCTGGTGTTTCAGCCTTGGCCTTTGGAAGAACTGGTTCCCCAGTGCAATAGCACGTGGTTTTAGAGCATTTTTCAAAATCTGGTAAATAATGAACAATTGAAACTTTAGTTCCCACCCTCACCATGAATTTCTACTGATTTGATAATATTTAATTGTGAAAGCCTGGGTGTCATAGCCTGCCTGGTGGGTTCTAGCCATCTCATATGAGGGAAACAGCTTTTTGGAACAAAGATGTGGAAGGCAGCCATGAACACGCAGATCCACCCCAAGCAGCAACACCTGAAGAATGAGCACACTCCTTACAAACAAAGGAAAGGCCGTGCTTTCTGTGCCATGGCAGCCCCTACAATCTTTCCACCTCCTAAAGAAGAGAGTTTCATAGCATACAGGGGCATTCCTGTTACAGGAGCAGACGCTTTAAAAAGTGATGCATGTTCTGGGTGTCCTTAGTAAACAAAAGTGTCTTAAATCACTTTCAAAGAGATATCCAGTAAAGGACTATATGTCCTGGGAGAATAACATTTTTCTGGGGATAACAATGCACTTTAAACAGTTTTCTGTGATACTTCAGATAGTAGAAAGCAGTGTTTTGGATTGTTCAAGGACACCGTCCTCAATGAAAGCCAAGGACAGGCTTCAGTACTTTAATAGTTTCATAAACACTGATGTCCTCTGCGGGAGGGTGAGCCAAAAGGAGCCTCGTCCTGAATGCCTGCATCATCCTTGCCACCTCTCCTCTTCTCTGTGCGTTCAATAGGGGAAAAAAAAAAAACAAAAAAACCACAAACAAACAAAAAAAACACAACACAACAAAGAGGAAAAGGACAGAAAAGGGAGAGTTAAAACAGATCCCTTGAAATTGAATTCTGCCTATTTTTCATCACGTGAATACATATCAAGAGCAAAAAGAGACCTCCAGCAAAGCACCAACTAGCTGCACTGCCTCAGAGCCATTCCTAACTCAAAAGCTGCCATGGATTTTGATCAATACTGAGATCCTAGTGTAAAAGTAGCAACAACAGTCATCATCATCTATCATACCTTTCAAGGGGTTTGGCAAAGTCAACTTGGGTGCTATGCACCAGACCGTGGAACATAATTTCATTGGAAAATGTTATCTGCTCTACAATTTCTATTCCGAAAGCAGATCATGTTTCCATCTACCTTCAATCAGACATTTTACTGGGATTTTTTTGCCCTCCTTTTTTTTTTAATAATGGCTTAGTGTTGCCAAGGTTATCAATCAACCATTTTTCCTTTGGTGCATCTGAATATATATCAGGCATATTGTGCAGGAAACACTGCTTATTATGATGAGGAATAGGTATTTCTGGATGCCATACTAGAGTTAGAAAGCCATTCAGTCACAACTCACCTGTTCTCTCCTATACAATTTTTAGATGTACTTATGTAAAAATTGTTACCACTTATGCAGATGTATAATCCTCACTTTACTCTTACAGGCACGGAAGTCAAAGCTCTAAATAGATTAATGTGAATTCTCTATTCTATAGTATCTCAATAGTTCAGTCACCACTTGTAATTAACGCCAGGCAGAGGTCAATTATGTGCGTATAGAATGTGTCCTTTCCCTGTTATTTATTTTCAGTCTAGAAACAGTAGGCACCAAGTAAAGCTAGGCCAGTCAAGAACACTGTAGCCCTTACTAATGATTTGATATTAAAAAGAGAGATAACATTATCCAGAAGTGAATGACATCCACTGATTAGACTTGATTTGCTCTATTCCAGATTTCATTTTACCTTTCTGGGAACTTCATACTTCTTTCTATAAAAGGAAAAAAAAAAAAAGCAAAGAGCAGCACCAGCTGCAGATTATATATATATTTGATTTGAATATATGTATACATAAGGCAAAATATCCTAAAAATGGCTGGCAATGATACAATGACTCCAGTAGTTCTCTATTTTTTCAGTAAGCCACAAAAGCCAGTGACACATAATGACAGATATGTAATCACCTGATAAGTGCCATCAGTCTTAATGTATTCCTATACATTTGTCTGTGTTTGCAGTCTTACTCCCTACGAAAAGGTTAAATTGGCTGGTTTTTTTGCAGCCGCCCTAAGAGCAGCTGCCTTCCAGTAATAGAGCATTTTAATCTTGTCAAGCATTGTATTCAGCACCCATATGAATCCAATAAAGTGTTATGCACTTCATGCTCCAGTGTTGTCAGCACGGAGATAACACCCCTGCCCCTCCCCTCCAACTCAGCAGGATCAGCTGGGAAACGCAATCACCACTGAACTGAGTTTTGCCTTCGTCAATTCCCAATAGCAAGCGGAGGGCCAAGCTACTATGTCTGCAGTCATCCAAGTTAACACCAAAGAATATTTGTGAGATTAGTGAGTGGAACGACGCAGTCGCCAGGCTGCGCCTTCCCCCAGCCAGCAGCACGCACCCCGTGCATCCAGCTACACCCCTCACAACCAGGGTGCTGATGGAGTGCTGACAGCTCGTGAGCAAACCTAAGATTATCTTCTCATTTCAGATGCTCAGGATGAGCATTTTTGTTTTGGAAAGTATTCAAGCATATGAATAATGTTTAAGTGCTTTTTTAACCCAGGGCCCCATTACAAGAGTTACTCGGTGAATAATTGCCAAGGGGAGTGCTGACGCCAGGATACGAGAGTTTTTTGCCCTTCACATAACATTTTGAGTTGGGAGAGTTTAAAAGAGCTTCTGGAGAGAAAACGGTGCCAAAAGAAGCCACGAATAGAAACAGAAAGATTTTACAACAACACTAACTAGCTAGTATTATGCAGAATGTTAAGTGCTTTTTAGATAAATCTTCAATTTTATTCCAACACTTGGAGTATAGCTCTGTTAAAAAGGGACTACAGTGGATTCAGTTGCTTGTATCAGATCAGGTACCCAGTGATTCCAGGCTAGCACTAGATGTGCAAGCCAAAGTTCAGGCACTTAAAGTTTTCCAGTTTTAGCTAATAACATCACAAACTTCTCTGCAGTAATACTCACTAGCTATCCTAAAGCTATTTAGAAATCAATTTTTCACTGCTAACATTAATGTAATTATCCCATTTTTATGTTAGGCTAATGTTATCACTTAATCAGCCAGAGAAAAATGGCTGCAGCAAGAGAACATATCTTTATAAGAAATCACATTTATAAAAGACAGAACATTAGCGAAAATTTAGTAACTTTTTTTTTTGTGTCCAGCAGTTAAATGATTAGCTGTTAGACACTGGATGTAGAAATTAAAATACTGTGCCACTCTAGACCATTTACTAAGTATCCATTAGAAGAGGATATTAGCCAACAGTATTTTATCCTCTCAGGATTATTTCTTGTTTGATGGTTGATGAAGAGAAGAAAAAGAAATCTCAGAAGAGTATTTCATTTTAGAGTAGAAAACGCTGCCAAACTAAAAGGGTCACAAGAAGTCACACTAGATGCAAGGGAAAAGGGAAAAATTCTCATGGGCTCCCTTCAAAGACATGGTTATGGTCTCTGATAGCTCCCCCTCAAGCTCCGCACAGAGCAGGCTGCCTCGCAACTATCCTCATTTGGCCCAGTGAGCAAATACCAAGCAAGTGAAGTGTCAGACCCACCTGCCAAAACCTTGCAACCCATGGCACCCGGGGCCAGTGAGGCTCCCCCAGCCCACTCCCAGACAGAAGCACCAAGCATGGGTTAGATAGATGTGATACAGACCTAGAGAAAAAACCTTCCCTAGATGAGCTGGGAGACCATCTTTAAATCACTTTGTTGGTATAACAATAAATATGTTGTTTACAAGGAGTCCAAAACTTGTTTTTCCACTTCAGTATCATACATAAGCAGCTTCACGCAAGCATGAAATAGAATGCAAGCATCACAGCCATTCATAGTCTTGGCACTGTAATTCAGAGTAATGACGCCACGTAAAGAGGCGAAGATTGAGAAAAAGGCAGACCAGGGATATCTTTTACGGGTCATCAGTACAATAGCTACATAGATTAAAGGCTTCTGGATTACATTATGAGGTGAAAACCATAATGCATCACTGGATGAGTTAGCTAGACATTTAGCGTAGGCTTGACTTTATTAAGATTCAAAATGCTGAAAGCTTGGTCAGACTCAGTATTAGCCACTCTTAAGAACTCAGCCTACAACTGGAAGAACCTTCTGAGAAAGGAGAGACCATAGGAAGGTTTTAAAATAGTTTTAAAGTCATTCATACAACAGAACAGTACAGTGATTTATATAGGCAAATATTAGGGAATTAAGAAATTCAGTGATGAAAATGTGGGGAAATGTTGTGTAGTGCTAGAGAAAATGACATTAAAGTCACTTAACTGAGGCTTAAAGTCCTCATAATGAAGGCAGCTTAGAAGGATCTTTCTAGAGGGGCTCACAACAGACCCAGAGACTGTGTGCACAGACATCCTGACATGGGTTCAAGAGCTAAAAGTCACCAGTGAACCTGACAGCACTGGAAGTAATGAGTGTAGCTGCACACACACATACATAAAATTTTGGTTTTAAAACTTTGCGGGGAAAATCCTGTGCTCCAGCCAATAGGAAGGACTCATCACCCCCTCGCACTCCTGGGTCTGCAGTCTTTGTCACTCGGGCAAGTATGGCAAAAGCTGAGAGGCAGGGAAAATGCAGGGAGACAAAGCCGACCTGTACCTATGGACCAGAGTGACAAGTGCAACACAGAGCAGAGTTCCCTAGAGCAGCTTGGTGGCACCAAGGTTCTTCTGGCACAGTTTTCAGACACCATCAGAAAGTCTCTTTAGAGGCAGCAGTAGCATTCATACAAGATGGCACACCTCCCACTTTGAGCTGAAAACAAGAAAGAAACAGTTCTACTTCAAGTAGCTACTCTACACGTTCATCCTGAGTGTCTGCTAAAACTACAGGGAAGAAGGAAAACAAAAACAAGTTTCAAATCCGAACCATATGCAGTGAGTTGGGACAGAGCTGTGAAGAACATCACAAGTTTTCTTGTTTTTCAGGAACACCCATTTCTATACCAGACTCCTCACTGCTTAAGATCTCAAGCTTGCCAGGTGACCCCTTCTGTCTCCTTGGGCAGGAAAGAAGAGGTTTCCCTAGCCTGCCCCATCGCTAAGCATCTCTCACCTCTCCAGGTGTGTAAAGCATGTCCTCTAACTCATCCAGGCATGCTTCTCACACATTCAGCTTCCCAGACAATAAATCATTTCCTGAAAAATGCTTCCCCCTTTCCTCTCCAGAAAATAAATCCTACTTGTTTCAATCAGCTCTAAATAGCGATAGTACAACGATGTCTCTGTAACTGTAATAGTACAAGTTCACACGCCACCCACCAACCCTCTCTCCCCTTTGACTTTAGTACAAGCTTTGCTAGTCTGTCCCTGGCCAGGGGAAGGTACATACAAACCAGAGAGCCACCTTGCAGATGTGCTTGGTACTTGTTGAGTGGTAACATCTATAGGTTTGCATGGCTCCCTTCAAATCCAGGGGAGCTATTTTGTTTCTGACGTGATTGTCATGTACACACTTCCACTTTCTTGAGCAAGTCCAGTATTTGAAAAGTCTGGGAGTAACTACTCTCCTCCCCTTAGTAGTGAACTAATGCAAGCCCAGATAATTGGTAGGTCTCTGTAATTGCATTTGGTGCTCAATTCCCAAATGAAAGTTTAAGGGTGCGCCATGAAGTCAATACACTATTGTCCAGAAAGTTGCAAAACATCCAAGAGGCAACCAAGACACATTTTGTAGTTCACTTGTACTACCACCCCTGACTTTATATTGCTTAGAGAACAATTACTTATGGTAATTTATAAGAGTAATACTGAAAAACATTCACCTCAGAATTTCACCATTACATCCATCTAGCCACGGCAAATTATTTTGTCCACAGCACAGACGTGAATCCTTTCCCATCTCTAGGTATCTGCAAAAGCCATGGTGTCTGACAGAGTTACGGTCTCAGCACTTCTGATGTCACTGCTCATAGTTCCATGCCATGACTCAAAACTTGGAGTTGATCTGAAATGACAGGACGTGTTTCAGCACCCTGCCATAGAGCACCCTGCCACGCTGCTCTCTGGACCTAATGAGGTCTCTTCCAACCTTATTGATTCTATTCTATAAAAACAGAAGAAGCAGTGGCAGAAATCACAGTGCTCCTTAATCACATCAGAGCTTGCCCTGAAATCTTAAGGCACTTGGTAAAGTCACTTTGGCTCCTCTAGCAATGAGTCTGGAATGAGACGCCACTCACCACAGCTTTCTCTCTCAGAGCAATAAAACCTTCTTCACAATTAAAAGTTACAGGAAGATATTGACCAAAATATTAGCCATTGGGGCATATACTAATTTAAAAAAAAACAAACACACCCATACACAAAAAAACAAAACAAAACCAACAAAAAAAACCCCCAACACATCAAGGAAAGGGTACTTAGAATCATATGAATGCCTAACAACTATTCTTAGCTCTGGATGAGGGGAAGATCTTTAGTAATATGCTATCTTAATATGTTTCATTTTAAATGTAGATGTATACACAATGAGTAGGCTTCTTTACAGTCTGTTTTAAGGAACGTAGCAAGATAACCAAAGGTCATGAGGAAAAATCAGTTTACCATGCAGGGGGATGATTATGCTCAAGGACTCTCAGATGTACAGGCTAGTTCCTCACTGTTTTCATTATATTTATACACACATACATATGTATAAATTATAATCCCCCCTTATGAATGGAAACAAAAAGTAAGTACTCAGTTAAATCACCCTTTGGAGATTTTGAATCCATATTCCTCTCTAGAGAAAAGTGTAAGAGCTCATTAATGACCACTGTTAGTACAGGAGCTGTTGCATGGCTGATTGACTCTGACGCTGCTGAAAAGCCTGTATGGAATAACTGCAATTCTCAAGTTGGCCATCAACTAATTATATTAAGAGAACAGATGAGAAAACTGTCTTCATATGACCATCTCAATTGCTCAACAATGAGAGTTTTGAACACTCCAGGTTTCATTCCTTTCACGTAACTTCTGTGCTGCAGTGGACAGCAGAAGCATTTAATGATATATTAGAAATGACCCATCACTTCCTCCTCAACACCTCTGGCTGTGGCTCCATTACTGTCTTCCAACACTGTTATTTCCCCTCCATACCTTGCTTTTGTCATCTCTCATTTATTGTAGTTGTAAAATACTGATTTATTTGTCATTGTTGTCGCCCTCCTCCTGGTGATATTAAAAATTATAAGTAAGTTTTTGTATGAATGTTCGTGAATTAGAGGCGCTGAGGAAAAGAGCACTGATTTGGGACTCAAAAAACCACCCTGTCCTGTCTGAGACTAGATCTCAAATCACATTTGTGTCTTGGTTTTCCTATCCTGTAAAATAAAGGTTACAATATCAGCCTGGTATAATGTATGCAGACACTCACAACTGAAACTGCTACAAATTAGGGAAATAGTACAACCCACATTTATAGTAATATTTTAATTTGCAATCCATAAACCTTAATACAAGCATTTACGTTCATTCTTTTGAAAAAATGCATGTGAACAATTCTACCACATCACACTGCAAGTCTAAATTCCCAAGTTATAGTCAAGTATCAAACTGTCTTTAACGTTTAAGCAACGAAAAATGGAAATGGAAGTGTTACCTTTCTAGAGAGAACTCAGTGTGTTCATGCTAGAGGTATGAAGCAAGAGAAGTAGTGTAAACAAGACATGATTAATTTAGGGAATTAATTTAGGGCACAGATTAGAGAGAAGTAGCCAGCTATCTTGCAAGTGTTTGGGAATATTTGCAGCCACCAGACTGAAGGCAGTACAGAACAGCAGAAGTGAAAGTGGTGCAACACTTGATCATTTAAAACCTGACAGATTGAGGGTGATAGCTGAGGTCAGAGCAGTAAAGAAACAATTTTTCAAGATGTTGGGAGGAAGCTACTGATCCTCTTCCAATAATAATGGCTTCGCTGTTAATTTAACACAGAAAAGGAATGATGATTTATACATTGAGCCCTTGGAAAAAGTGTGGCTTTCACACTGCTTGACAATTAATCAAATGCTAAAAAGCACCTTGACAGAGCTGCCTGCTCTCACAGCAGAAATTTCATTAATACAAGAGGCATCAACATTTGTGCAACAGCATTCAAAACCATCTGCAGTAACCAACCCAAGGGCAGAGGTGGTTACTCTGCTACCATGCCAAATGGAAAGCTCTTGAATGAAAATAAAATGATGAAATAAGCTGACAAAACCCAAAAAGTCTCCCCGTTATGTGAAACAACACCCTCAAAAAATCTGGAAGGCCAGCTGGAATGCAGCTTTACAGGCAGCCTCTCCACCTCCACTGGGAAACGCCACTTGCAGTTCTTCAATTATTTCTCTCATGTCAAATCATTTGCATCCAGCAGAATATTAATAATGCAGTCAAATATTACAGTTGAGATTATTATAACCCTCACAGAGACTGAGAGGTTCCTTTAGCAGTTTGCATTTTTCAAAAGGAAACAGTTTACTACCCTTGTTGGATGGCTTTCAACTACTCTAGTCTCTTCCTACCTCCAAAATCCTGCAGAGTTCACAGTATGTCAAGGATGGGTCCTTGGGGTGGGAGGAAAGCTCATTATGATAACAGAAAATGGATCATGGGAAAATTAAGATCAGAAGAGACGTCAGGAAGTCTCTAGTCAATTTAGATCTACTGTATTGTACTTCCATGGCTCACTACTGGAGAGCCTGAGGGCTCCATCCTGTTGATAAGCCCCTCAGATATATTGCAGGATGCTATTAGGTTCTCATGAAGTCCACTGTTTTCTAGATTGCACAGGGCTTGGTCCTTCAGCCTCTCCTCACAAGGCAAGTGCTCTAGCTTCTGACCATCTTAAGGGCCCCCTGCTAAACTCACTTCAGTTCATCAACATCTTTCTTATATTTGAGGTGGAGCAGGAAAACAGTACTCTAGATTTGATCTAACAAATGCAGAGTAGATAAGAAGAGTCACTTCCCTCAATATATTGGCTATGCTTCCTCCTGGTGACACTGTCTGGCTCAGTCTCACATGACTGCGCTGCTTCCTCATACATGCCTCTATGCCCTTCATCAACTTCTAGAACACTGGAGCTACGCTGCAGTTGTGGATCTGCAGATGGAGAAGCAGCCACTCTCCTGGTGCCAAAAGTACAAAGCTTCCAGCGTTCTCCATCATGGGATTCTCCATCTACCTTAAAACCAAACAGTTTCTGGCTGTCTCCTCTCTGTGTGGTTGAGAGCTCAAGCTCTCATCTCTGCAGGGTCTCTGAAGATCCTCTCAGCTGCTTTTTCATCTTTCCTGACAGTGCACATCAACTGACCTCCTCCAGACTGACCTCAATGCAGTGACACATCTTCTCAATCAGTACATACCTCCTGCAGGCAAGGACATCATCTTCCTCTGCCCCAGCCTCAGTGACAGACCCTGGGCATCTCTGCATCCCCAGTTCCTTAGGGCTGCAGCCTTCCTGGGGAGCTCCCTCGGAGTACATGCCTCTGCTGAGGGGTAGTGCTCCAGCAAAGACTGGAGACTGTGCCCTGTGATGCCCCACCTCTGTAGGTGCTGAGTCCCATGCTGTCAAGCAGAGCCAAAGCACCATGTTTGGAAAAGCAGGTGCAAACCAGCACCAACACTAAACAAGAGGCACAGCAGCATGCAGGACACCCCGCATGCACCTTGCCCAAGCTCTGCTTGCAGCCCCCCAACATGGATGTGCTCCTTAAGACCCACCTAAAGAGTAAATGGAGACCAGCACAGGCAGCTGCTTCTCCAGCTCCACCACACACACCTGACAGGTGCCTTCTTGCCAGTCTACAAGCCTTCCCAAACTCCTTCCCGCCATGTTTCACTTAACTGATGCATGCCGCCCTCACAGGAAAACAGGTACAAGAAGTTTGTTCAGTTTCTAGGTAATGACAGCAAATAAAATGGCCAGTGTTCTTCCCTGCATGCTAGAGTCCTAAGATTCTTTGTCTCTAATGGTTTGCTTTCCTGTTGTTTTCCTAAGTTTTTAGAACAAATAACCATTAGATATGCGGTGGCTCCCTAATAATAGCTTGCCCATGATTTCTTCAATTTCCCAAGCAACTGAAAAAAAAACAGGTTTTGTTTAAAATGAAACAACACCAGCCTTTAGCTCTAAACAAGCAGGCATCTACCTGGGACTACATCTGGTTGGAAGAGACCCACATGAGCCAGTGGAGCTAGGTTGCTGACCAAACCGCTGTTGCCCTACTTTGCATCTGCACAGGTCTTTGCTCAGGCTGGTGCCAGTGGAGCTGGATCAGCTGCAGCAGAAAATAAACCTTCCACAACTAGAAGAAATATCTCCCTCACTCCCTGGCTCCTTCCTGATATCTGCAAACCTTTCATTTCCAATGCGTTCTCCCACCTTAAAAAAATTGATTAAAGGTAAAAAAATTATGGCAAAACTGAAGTCCAATAAACCATGACCTGTTGGGGAAAGAATTCTAGATAATTGGAAAGGAGACATTTTCCATTTTCCCAATAGGATCACTCTTTCTTCCAGACATAGAACATGAGATCTACAAATTACTTTCAGCTTTTAGGTAGAATTTCAGACTTCCCAGATTAATTGTTTTTTCCTGTTTCTTTGAAGACTCCATACTTGCAAAGGATGATTAACTTGTCTAACATATGCAAAGTAATGCTCAAAGAGCTGAAACCTGACATTCTGTTTCAAAATCCCCATCCTGGAGAACAGTAAAGGAGAGAGTAGTAGTAAAGAGAGCAGTAAAGTAAAATATCCTATAGATTGGCCAACTTTTTGTTAAAAAAATCTCATTAATTTTATTTTTGGTTACATTAAAGTTGTATATCATATTGAGCTCATACATTTGTCCATACTTTCTTTTTTAAAAAAAAAAAGGTTCATTGCATAAAAGCTTCTAAAGTCAGAGAATGTAAAGTCTCCATCCAACAGTAATACACTGACCTGGGCACTGAAGATAAGAAAAAAGTTGAAGCTCCTCTGAAATCTCCATGGCCCTAAAGAGGCACTTTAACAGAAAGTATTCATGTCTTTAGAGGTATCTGCTCCACTTAGTAACTGCATATAGACAGGCACAGAAAAACAAAACCACCACACTGCCAAACTGGACCAAATTGAGCAGAAAGCAATCAGGATGGGCAGAGGCTGGAGCATTTGCCCTGTGATGAAAGCCTGAGAGACCAGGGCTTGCTCAGCCTGCAAGAGAAATGGCTTCAAGGGGACCTAACAGTAGCCTGTCAATACTTCTAAGGAGCTTATCAAGAAGATGGGGCCAGGCTCTTCCATTGTGAGTTGTGGGAGACAGAAGATACAAATGGATTTGAGAGGATTTCAGGCTGGATATAATGAGAAACCTTTGCTCCATGATGATAGTGATGGAGTAGAACAGGCTGCCCAGACAGGTTGAGCAGTCTTCTTCCTCGGAGGTCTTCACGACCCAACTGGATGAAGCCAGATCTGACCCCGCAAGTAGCTTTGCTTTGAGCTGCAGACTGGAGTAGACCCCTGGCAGACCCTTCCAGCGCAAACAGGTCTGGTGTGCTATGAACAAGTGGCATGTAAGTTGGGACAATTAACTTGGCATAGTCTTTGTATCCCATGCTTCTTCAAAGGAACAGAAAGAACTAGACACTCGCATTTCTGGCACTCGGTTGGGAGGTAGGAAACCTGGGTTCAAATCCCACCTCTGAATGAAACAAAGAAAAGATTTGAATCTTAGCCTTTCCATTAAAAATGAACGCTTAACAACTCTTAAATTTGTTTTAAAGTAACTCACTTCTAGTGAAATTAATTGTTTCATTTTTACTAAAGCAGTACCAGCAGCTTAGCAAAGGAAATATAAAAATTAGATTTCAGTTTGACTTGATTTTAAATTTTTCATTTTTCAAAACTACTGATTGAAACCTAACAGATCATTCACACAATTCCAGATATTTTTTCCTAGCATTTTTTGTCTTAGTCTGATTTTTAATATTTCTGGAGTAATTTTGTCACATTTGGCCAATTTACATAATCTGCAGGCGTACTCTCCCAAAAGTCTACATGAAGGGATAGGTTCTGCTCCTTCCACCCTGAAGTGCAGTTATTCTAGAGAAAGAAGCTATGAATACTAGAAAGATGATATAATAAATCAAGATACATACAGAAACATCATCTTGAGTTTATATTAACTAAACCCTTACACTTATAGGCTTTCCATACATGTTTTCCCTGTGAAAACATTAAAAAGATGCAGGAAGCAGGATTAGAAAGTTATCAAGCAGCCACAAAAATTCATTATCTAGTATTCAAGAACAACTGAATGCACTTCTTAGGCATGATTTCCATTAAAATAAATATTGAAGATAAACTATACACTTGCTTTTCAAGTAGGAGATGGCCTGTAATGTCTCAAAAAAGCATAGATTTTTTCCCACTATTGTTACAGGACTTCAAGTATATCTGTTCTCCTATAATTAATGACTCTATTGACATCACATTTAATTGGTATTCTTATTTTGCCAATGGCCTACTAAAGACTTATCATATTAATTAGTAGTAATGAGACAGTTCTAACCACCCACTGTCATTAATTTCTTAAATATGTACAATAAAATGCACACTAATTGCGACAGGTAATTGGTACCTGCCCACATTCTGCCTCTTTTAAAATTGCTCTGAAGTAGATCTAAGAGTTAATCATCATAAAACTGTACTTTTTACACTGATGAAGTACAGACTTTTCAAGCCACACATTTCTGAATTCAAGATGAAACTTGCTCTTTTATGAGAAGGAAGAATTTGCTTGCAGACTTCCTAACTTACAGATCTACTTATCCAGCCAGAAAGGCTAGAGGATTTTATCCAGTCACACATTTTCCTGAAACCAACTTAAGACTTCAGACAAAAAAAAAAAGCCTCCTGGGCTTAAATGAGTTTTAGCTCAAAATATCCTACCAAGTACAAGAGGCAGCCCCATGCCTCATAGGACAGAAAAGAACACCTATAGCATTGGTGACAGAGGCATTTACCAAAGAAGGGAGTTCAAACCCCTGGGCCTAAAAGATAAAGACAACGGGACTAAACAGTGTCTCTCCTGAGGTGGCTGGTCCTTCCTCTTCAGTCTATGGTGAGGTGGTTCTGCAAGGGCACCTCAGGCTTTGGGGGAAGTGTCTTCCTCTTGCTAGCCCGTGCAGTTGCAAGCTTCCATTCTTCTACATTATTGCCCCCCCTCCCTTCTGTGCATGCTTTTGCCACAGCCAACGCAGCCTAAAAAAAAGGCAGGAACCTGAACACAGTGACTGAGAGATGCACAAGAAGGGCATCCTCTGTGTTCATATATGATCACTCATAAAACACATAATTGAAGAACTGCAAACTCTGCAGTGGGAAGAGTTTGGAAGAGGGAAAAGGAGAAAAGGAAGGAAGGTAGCTTATGCATAATTAGCCTTTGCCAGTAATCAGGTACAGCTTTCTGTATACCTTCAGTCCAATTCCCTTCATAAGCAACTAATTTTTAATGTAACCAATGCTGTGCTCCATCTATTTTTAGGCAGCGGGAGATGTGAACAAGGTGATGCACAGTGAGATGAAACCCAATGCAAAAGCCATGTTCTTCAGTCTGCACAAGAGGAAAAGTGTTTCCTATGTGGAAGATGACCATCAGGATAATAGTCATTCCAAAATGCAATCTCTTATCCATGTGTGATTACATCCTACCTCTTTGTTTGCTGCAGCACTGAATTAAAATGTGCCTTGAGTCTACAAATGTATTGCATCTCCAAGCCTCTTCTTCTCCCAAAGAATCTCTGCAAGCAGGAGGGATATAGCCCATTCAAGTGAAATATCCACACACCTCTTTCTACAACGTAAGTCCCTACATCACGTAAGGGTCATGGAAAATGAGTTATAAGATGCTGAGTAAAGTCTGAGAAAAGAATTTCCCACCTCATTAGATCTGTAAGTTAAGAAAGATTCATAGTTGCAGCGTACACTCCTGTTCCTGACTGTCATCTTCAGCAACTCCATCCACATGATGTACAATACATGAGCAAAGTTCAAGCATGTATGAACAAAGATAATATCATCAAGCCCTAAGATAGAAATAAACACGTATACACACTTTTCTACATGATGTCTGAGCTTCCTAGTCTTAGATAGACCTGTATTACAAAAAAAATACGTTTAAAGATATGTTTTGAAAATACAGCTTATTTATTCTGACCCACAACATAGAATCATAGAATCACTAAGGTTGGAAAGGACCTCAAAGATCATCAAGTGCAACCATCAACCTAACACCACCATGCCTGCTAGACCATGTCCTGGAGTGCAACATCTACACGGTTTTTGAATGTCTTCAGGGACAGCGATTCAACCACCTCTCTGGGCAGTTTGTTCCAACACCTCACTACTCCTTCCATGAAGAATTGTTTCCTAATATCCAACCTAAACCTCCCCTGATGCAACTTGAGGCCATTCCCTCTTGTCCTGTCGCTTGTTACTTGGGAGAAGAGACCGATACCCTCCTCACTATAACCTCCTTTCAGGTAGTTGTAGAGAGCAATCAGGTCTCCCCTCAGCCTCCTCTTCTCCAGGCTGAACAATCCCAGTTCCCTCAGCTACTCCTCATAAGACTTGCTTTCCAGTCCCTTCACCAGTTTTCTTGCCCTTCTCTGGACACGCTCCAGC
>VWZZ01002912.1:909941-959458 GCA_013399095.1 Psophia crepitans
TTCTGCTAGCTGCTTGTAGAATGCTTCATCAGCTTTTTCATCCTGATTGGGTGGCCTGTAGCAAACTCCCAGCAGGATATCAGCCTTGTTAGCTTTTCGCCTCATCCTTACTCATAAGCACTCGGCCTCCTCATTATGTCTGTCAAGCTCTATACAATCGAAACACTCCCTAACACACAGAGCCACCCCACTGTCCCTCTTTCCACACCTATCCCTTCTGAAGAGCTTATAGCCATCCATTGTAGCACTACAGTCATGAGAGTTGTCCCACCACATTTCTGTGATGGTGACTATGTCATTCATAGCTGTCCTGCCTGACAATGGCTTCCAGCTCCTCCTGCTTGTTGCCCATACTATGTGCATTGGTGTAGATGCACTTGAGCTGGGCTTTTGGTTTCGCTTCCAGTAGCAATATGCCAGCCCTAGGCTCCTCTCTGTGGAGTCCACTTAAATCCCCCTTCCCCTTCAATGCTAGTTTAAAGCTTTCTCAATAAAGCCTGCCAGCTCATGGGCAAGAAACCTCCTCCCCCTTGGACACAGCTGAACTCCATCATCTGCCAGCACACCCGATACTGTGTAGATCTCCCCATGATCAAGAAACCCAAAATTTCCCCAGCAACACCAGTCTCTGAGCCACACATTGATCTTTCCAGTTTTCCTATTCCTCTCAGCCTACTGTCCGGCCACTGGTGGGATGGAGAACACTACCTGCGCTTCTGACCCTTCTACCAGTCACCCCAGAGCCTTGAAGTCTTTATTGCCTTTAGGATCCTCTCTGCAACCTCATCCCTGCCAATCTGCAGGACCAGCAGCGGGTGGTAATGAGAGGGCTGGACCAGTCTAGGGAGCTTCCTGGTAACATCTCTAATGGCGGCCCCAGGGAGGCAGCAAACTTCCCTGTGAGATGGGTCTGGCCGGCATACGAGGCCCTCTGTTAGGTGTTAGTCTCTAATGAGTCACACCTTGGTGTTAATACCTACGTTATTCATATGTATTTGTCAGCCCCATAAAGACATTTTACAAAGTTAACCATTCCTAGGAAGCTGGGATTTTTAATTTGTTTGTTTTGTGCCAATAGGGTCCAAATAGATTGAAGCAACTTGAAGATTTTTGCCCACTCCTCTTCCGAAACACATGAAGGAATCTCAGCACAAAAGGACCATGACCATTTTCACACACTATCTTGGCAATTTGTTACTGATTATAATACAAACAGATAGTTACTTATACTCGGGCACACCATGGTCCTGCTGCAAAGGCCGAGAAATGGAGCAGCTGGGGGCTTCAGCAGCATGTCTGCTGATCCCCATCCAAAGGCTAGCAGGTGAATTTTCACAGCTCAGTGATAAAATCTTCAAAGGTACTTGCAGTAACTATTGCATCACAATGGTACCTTTTGTCTTCAATCCTGGCCATCAGACAAGAAATTACTATTTTATTTTTTTTAAGGGAAGAAATGCAGATGCACAAAGGCCCAAATTCAGACAGCCCAGCCTCTGCCTAACACCTTGCACTTAATTAATCCTGTGAATTTGGAGTCTCCACAGTCCAAATGCTCAGAGTGGAAAAGACCATTAAGATTGTGGGAACAAGAGGAAGGTCTCCAACATCACAATAATGGTATTCATGTATCTCTTTTTCCCCTCTTCCCTTCATTAATCTTGTTTACCTACAGCTGACTTTACCTTAAGGACCCTGCTTCTGCTCATACTTGCCTCCATAACACCTCCTCCACCCTGAAAGTAGCCTACTCTTCTCCCGGGGCCGCTGCCTGAGTGAAGAAACAGAGGGACAAAAAAGAACAAGCCCCAGGACTATTTCTACCCATCAGGACTGGCATGGAGAGTTGGAGCCATGGATTTTGCAATCACCAGGACAGGGTTGGTATGATGAATACTGCTGTCAGAGGCGGTTGCCTCTCTAGGCTCAACAGTCTTTCTCCCCCACACTTTAACCCCTTCTTTGCCTCTATGGAGATGACCTGGAAAGATACTACTATCAGTTCCTTGAGCAACATTGGCTGTCTTCTCCAGGGAAAGACATAAGGACCTTAGGTTCTACAGTCAATGGGATTTAAACCTCTCCCCAGGCTGTGCTGCTCCTAAACCTTGCACCTGAGCAATTTCTCTCCTTACTCAGTGTATTTTGTCTCCTGCTATGGCTGTTGTAGAAAGGCAGATTCTCTAGCCCTCTAATTGCTGACCTTCAACTGCCTTTTCAGCTCTGTCCTCTCCATTGCTGAATGGTCTTCGTGAAATGAAAGTTCATGGATCACCTACAAGCATCTTCAATTCCATGTTTTTGCCAAACCAGGCTAGCAAGGCTTTAGGTAACTGTATTCTTTGAACAAAATATCTTTATGTGCTTGATTTGTCAACATAAATAAATAAATCAATTATCTTTAAGGCTATTTTCAATAACAGTGAATGTCAATTAATGTATTCTCAATTGAGACCAAGGTTTTCACAACCCAGCTCCTTCAGTAAATAATTCTGTTGCACTGCAACAAAACTTATCCTTGACATTGTAGACTCAAATTTCCATACATTGCTGCCACAAGAATTTTTCTAGATACTAGGAGTTTCAAAATACAACCTTGATGGACAGAGCTGACTTCAAATAAAGCACAGACAGAAAGTACCTATCTCTGATTTCTCTGCATCGTCTTAGCTTCAGGATTGCAGCTCAGAGCCTCAGTGGCCAAGGCAAAGCAAAGAAGCCTCCGAGAAGACAACTGTGGGTTCACATCTCGACTCAAATGCTAATGAACACTGTGTTAACAACAGATTCCAAAGTCTGACTCAGGAAATGAGTTTATTTCCCTTTTTATTACTCAGCACAATGCAAAATATATGCAGATTGGTGAAACCAGGACAGAGTCAACAAATCCAAAATTCTCCAGCTACACAAAAAGATGATGAACATCAAGCCAGGGTATTTTAATGAAACAGACAGCTATTCAGGACTCTTCAGTGTGCTTATTAACACTAACTTATCTGAAGCAAAGAATTCTAACATTCCCTGTATGTCAGAACTGACTAAATATCACTGCATTATCACTGACAAAGTTCTCTCAATACGTATACAAAAGACAGCATGATCTGTTCCACAAACGTGTTTTTCCCTAATTATTACTTAAAATGGCCTTCAACTGAAAACCAAACCTCATGTACAGCTATAACACAAAGGTTAATAAAACAAAACTCAAGCCCTGCAGAGTCTGTCTATATCCCTACAATCCAAATTAGCCAGAAGGACAAAGAAATTAAGATCAGACCAAGCTGAGGTACAGAGCATGCAATAAAGAGTCCCACTGTAATGCCACAAGTAGCACACTTGGATACATTTTTAAAATCATGCTTTTTGATTTAAACCAACTAAGCACTGTTTATGTTTTAAGGAAAAATGATAAACTTCTGAAGAGAAATGTTATAAGAAAGAAATGCACTACTTTCCTCTTGGATAAGTGGCATTCTTATCAATCTGTTGAGATTTCTCAAAAACACTGTGCGAACTAATAGAAAGCATCCTTGAATTTTAACATAAAATTATAGAAAACTCAAGAAACCTAGTGCAGTCATATCTATTGCATTATCCTGGGCTACACTGAAACTGGATTTGGAAGTGGACATTTCTAATTTTGAACTCCGCACACAACTTTGGCCAGTGAAGTATCGTCACCAGCTGACACCTTTTCCAGGCTTCAGTGGGTCTCCATCTCAGTTCCACACTGCTGAAACAACACATACCTACTAGGTCAAGCCATACAATACAGTTTTCACACTTTCTGTTCAGGCATGGAGCCTATGAATCTGTGGCCAAGAATATTCAGTATTTTTTCAGGAAGAAATTGTTATTCTCAAAATTTTAATGGAGAGAGATGTCACTTCCTACAATAAATTGTCAAGTTTCATAATAATATGACTAGTGCTTGCTGTCAGCAGTTTATCATACACATTCTTCTACCTTCCATGTATATATTTGGTTTTCCTGGAAATGTCAAAGTCCATTATTTCCCTTGAAGACAAAAAGAAGGGATTAACAAAGCCGTCAGAACAAACCTCAGTTTCACAGCTTCGACTCTCCAGCAAAGCCCACGGTGTTTCAATTATGCCATGAGAACAGGCTGGTTTGGTTTTGTACACAGCTCCAACCACAGATCTGAAACAGGTAAAATCCAGCCCAAGGGTGACTTCTCTTCACAGCTTCGAAGGTGAAATTTCAGGTGCCAAGAGCGTAACAACTGCCCACCAGTGCTGTTTTGTCAGCGTTATGGCAAACAGTCTGGCAGCTCGCACAGACCCTTGAAACCCCAGCTCTGAAGATGAAGGCAGAAGTTACCTTTTCTGCTCTTACTTTATTTCTAACTCTCTTCATTTTCTGCTAGACTCAACCTTTACCAGGTATCTTGCTCTCTTCTCCCCTAGCCTTTATGTCATTAATGCAGTGCAATACAGGAGGATTAACAGTGAGGAAGAGGGGCTGATGACGGTTACTGGGAACCCTGAGGTGCTACAAGCCAAGCCATCATTGCAATGCAACGACAGAGCACTATTTCATGCTACGAGTACTTAGAAAAAGAATAAGAACACAATATTACAGTATAGATACTGGGAAACTTCAGATATTCTTTTTAGTCTTCTATTTAAAATGGATTTCAAACCATTTCTGGACCATGTTCTGGGAAGACCTCTTCTTTAAAACCTAGTTGTCCTTAGACACCCTAAAATGACCTTAGCAAAGAGCTAATGATCAAAACACATAAAATGTGGTACTGACTAAAAGGGCAGTGCATTACTGACTGATGAGTCAAGTAAGAAGAGTCTGAAAGGGCTTAGAGGGTTGTCTTCTGTAGCAAAAATGTGCTGCAAATGTTCACCAAGGAGTCCATCCTTGAATCTGCTGCCCAACAGCAACAAGCTGAAGTTAGGCAACGACTACTTATTCCAAAACCATATTGCTGCCTCAGCCCAAATTACCTTGAAGGCGGCTTATTCAGGTCTTAAAGATTATGAATTGTAGTAGTTCAGCTAATCATTCCACCTTTAAAATTAATTCACCATAGGTGAACAGCCTCCCTAAAGCATCAGTCTCA
Source organism: Psophia crepitans (assembly GCA_013399095.1). NCBI lineage: Eukaryota > Metazoa > Chordata > Aves > Gruiformes > Psophiidae > Psophia > Psophia crepitans. The sequence continues at coordinate 915,037 of VWZZ01002912.1, forward strand.
GGACTGCTTTTACCAGAAGTGGATGATTAGCTTGATCCCTCTGCAAGGATTCAAGGTGCCCTCATAGAGATCATCTCCTGACGCTCAAATTCACAGTCATTAGCCAAACCCACACCCTGCATCCTTCCAGCTGCAGAAGGAAGGGCTCCATAATAACATTTAGTCACCAGGTGGCACCAGCACAGAAACTAAGAGGCATGGACAATGACACTACTCCCAATGGTGTAAGAGAAAACCATCTGACGATTTACCTGTAAATATTTATTTGAAAACCACATCTTGAAGTTAATTAATGTTCTGAAATCCATGTTAGAAGTTACAATGGCTTCTGATGGTTAAATAAATATAGATGAGAAACTTGACAGATAGCCACTGTGAGTTCTGCTATTTCCTTTTAACTGTACAAAAGACGGAATACAGTTTCTCACTGTACCCGCAAGTACTCCAACTGAAGACAGTAGTTACGACCTGTTATGGTCAATATGGAAACATTACATTTAGTTCTGACATACAACTTTATTACGAAGCAAAGTACATTCCCATAGTAGAGGTAACTGCAAGTCTGAGGAGACATTAGTACTGAGGGATGAATACCTTCCTCTCCCCAACTCCCATTCTTTTAGCTGCACGTTCATACACTCTCTGTCATGGATTCTCTGTTCAACCATTCTCCCCTTTGAGACATTATCAGCTCTGAAAACAAGTCAACGTAGCTCAGCTAAACTCTCCACATCATCTTCATCCCTTTGCTCTTAAAACAGGTTGAAGGTGGGCTTACATTTCCATGTAGGATTGCCACCAGCTGGAGAATGGACTGTCTGAGTCAGTTTGCAAACCCATTCATTCAGCATTATTTGTTGAGATTCAACCCCAGAGATGTCACTTTGGGACCCACCTGTTCTTGTGTATTATTTTTTTCTTCAGGGTTCGAGAGTCAAATCACCCCTCCACACGACCCATATAACACATATGCTTTTTAGTTAACCAACATAGCAGCTTTAAAGCTTACCTCCCCAAGGACTAAGATATAAATATGCATTAAAAGTGCTTGTGTTATTTGGGTATAGACAGATTGAGACATTGCCAGGACACACATTAAGCTACTGACTAAAAGCAGGAGCAACATCTTGTGCCTAGCCTGGCAATCGGCTAGAAACACATTGTTTACCCCTTGCAACTGAAGTTGTTTCTATACAATTTCTCTCCAGAGTACAGAGTTCAACACTTGAAAAATCACACGCTCCACAAACACATTCAGAAGAAAAATCAGTATGGCTTACTAAATATTGAGAGAAAACAAACATGGTAACATACAAGAGAGCTGGCATTATATGGGACTCAAGCAAGCGTGAAGCATAGCTTGCTGAAACATAACAGTTGTGTATCCCTGATCTTTTCAGGGTGGAAAGTTGTGCGATTTGTCCATGAAAACTGGTGATAAAATATGTCAATGAGGTAAAAAGATTTCAGTGAAGTTGTATAATCATCTAATCCTAATAAGAATACACAAAGCTACATTCAGTAGGGAAAAAACCCAAACCCCAAGGACATAAGTGTTCATATCATTCAAGGTGTAAGTGAACTTCTGAAAAAAAAATCTAAAAAAAAAAATCAGATGACACTGTTGTCTTATAATTGGCTGCATTTAATTCCACTAAGGCATCAGCTATTACCAGAAATAACATAATCTGAACCTTTAACACAATTTCTAGCAGAGCTCGCAAAGCAAAAGTAGAATAATACATAGTCATGCAGAATGAGAGCAGCAAGCGTCAGCATTTACTTTCATGATAATCCCTTAGAAGGCAGGAACTGCTTAGAAAGAAAAAAAATAGCAGCTCACCAATTGGACAGCATGTGCAAACTGACCTCAATATATCACAAGGGTCCATACTGGAGGTCTTTTATTTTTTAGGTTTCTAAATAGTTTGCACTAATTTTGAAGCTTATAAGTACATTAAGATAGAAATTTGCAGTTTTCTGTTTAATCTACATAATATTAAGCATATGAAAGAGCAAAAAAAGAAAGCTCACTCAGATTATCAAAAATTGTTGACTAAAGCAGCACTAAAAAAAGACCAGTAAGTTAAACGAAAAAAAAACCAACTAGCAGAAGCAAGGAAAAACTTGAGCAAGAAGAGGAAAACAAATGAAGGTCACTGTGGTGACATTCAGATTGCAAGAGGCATATTTTACTTCAGCTATTACTGCTAGAAGTAAATGTGTACTATCCGCCACCCAGGAGGAAAAAAGAACCAAAAGAAACCAAAACCACCACTCCCACACCCCACACCCCTGCAAAACAACCAAAAAACCCCCCAACAAACAGAACACCCAAAGGACCACACACCACACAAAACCAAGAACGTGAGCCCTGTGAACAGGGCTTGGACACACAGGTCCAGAAACAATTGGATCTACTCACAAGAGTAAAAGCACTTCTGGGTCTGACTAGGTTTGAAGAGCAATCAACTCAGGGGAAAAAAATATGAGAATAATTTCGGAGAAACTCGGGCTTATTTTTCCTCATTTTTCTATGGGTTTGGCCTTACTGAGAGGAGGAAAAGAAACCCCACCTCAGCACTTCAGAGAAATAAGCAAGAAATAATAATGGAGGATGGAGCAGGAAAGAGAAAACAAAAGGTGAGAGTTCATTTTCCTACTAGGTTTTGGTAAGGGCGGTTAATGTATTTTGAACATTACATGGGAAAAAATAGTTGGAATAATTGAATTCACTTTGAGCTTGTAAGCCTCAGGAAACTACCTAATTCCCAAATTGATTATAATGGGAAATTGACTGGTTTCTGCCTGGGCTTTTGCTTGTTTGTTTTGATACCCACTCCAAGGAAAGGAAAACCAGATTTTACTTGAGAGCCTAGTACTCGTTACAAGTCAGTGGAAAGATGTAATCCATGTTAACCATTTTCCTTTGTACACTGCTGAAAGGTGTTTACATACACTATACTATTAAAGGCAATATAAGGCAATAAAGTAACACTCACCCTGGATTTAAGGAAAGAAAAAGTATTTTCAGCTACTTTCAGCTCTTGAATGAATCAAGAATCATATTCTCAAGATTTGTCTGAATATCACTCCCCCTTATGGCTCATTAAGCCTGCCCTTTTGAAACGCTGCAGCAGCTGAGGCAAGAGGCAACTCGGAGAAGATAAAACGCAACCACTCTCTACCAGGCTCCAGGCTGCCGGGCCAGCTCCTCTGACGGCATCTGCCGCGTCACACTCAGATGGGAAGGGTCAGGCACACTAACGATCAGAGAGGGCATGAATGCAGGGAGATTTGGACGCTTTTTGGAGGCAAAACCATTTTACCTAGGCATTTACACATATGGCCCAGACTTCAGAAAGATTTGGGGTTGGGTTTGGTTTCTGTGAATACATAGGTGGTGCTTTACATTTGTAAGGATGTCAGATTAGGAAAGTTACAAGTTACCTTCATCCTCCCTCTGAATGGAGCATCACTTGTTTACTGTTCCTCTGAGACAGAAAAACTGTGAGAAAAGCAACTGTGATGCAGAATTTCCCCAAAAACAGCTGCCACATTTGGATCCAGGTAGAAATACCCTCTTTGGTACTCTTATTTGCTCTCAGTATGAAGCAGCTGCCAAAGATGAAAAATGTCAGTCTCCTGCTTTCCATTCTCCCTTCACAGCCCTGTTTTGGTACCATACACTACATCCTTTAAATATATAGCACTACGAGAAGCTTGACAACATTGGAGATCATGGCAAACATGCTGACCGCACAAGTACCCAGGTCTCTCAGGACAGGTACAAACACAAAGGGCCAGACAAAACAAGATGAGGAATTCCACTAGCAAAGCCATGTGAAATAAGTAATTTTCACACCTTGTGGACCAACAGGCCATAACCATAGTTAGTCACCTCACCTCTGGCTTCTTCCTTGGTGCTCCTCATCCTTGACCTTCTAGCTAGGTTACATTTACACTCTCAAACACCAGCAGTGCAGAAGACTCCAAAGCCCCACAGGAGTCAGCCTTCAAAGCCACCATCCTTAATGTTAGGTCTATCAACATTCTGATGGAGACCTGCTTGGCCCCACATCCTGAGGGACTCTAGGACACTATAACCTCTGCCAGACATCTGGCTCTGTAGGAGTCAGTCTCTCTGATCTTCTCTCCAGCAAGGATGTGAATCCTGGGCCTGACTAGTAAACGGAGATAATTAAAGAAGGAAGCCACACAGTAGCAGTTCTGGAACACAGCTAATGAAACAAGTGTGAGCGAGACAGCATGTCTATGTATACACATGCACAAAGCAGCTGCCTCCAGAAAGGTGCTCAGTAGCAGCAAACTCGGAAGACTCTGGAGTGGGAACAATCAACAGCATTAGAGTAAATCACCCACAGAGAAAGGGTTGAAGTTTCATGTTTCTTGTGAATGGAAAAAACAAATAATGAGTTGTGCAATAGGGCAAGCTTGAGTTATAATCAAGCAAAACGTGACTTAAATGGAGAGTCCAAGGACTCCATTGCACGCATGGTGAATTTTGCAGACAGAACACTATCTGATTTTAAACACAATAAAAGCATTATGGCAAGCAATGACAGGAAGTTCTTTGTAAGTCACTGCAGTAATGTTTCACAATACTGTTTGCTAATAAGTGATCCTTGTCTGGCTTTTCAGCAGCAACTTATTCATCTGTACCATCAGCATGAAATATCAAGCTTACATCAGTGCGAAAGTATTAATGGTCACCTTCTCCCTGCAATGAAATCAGTTTAAGAAGAACAATTCTGGGATCTTTCTCCACCTTCCTGGATGGTCAGTGATGCAGTGAAAGCACCAGCCCTTTCGACAGCAACGCCTTTATCATAGTAGGCAAAAACGCTTTGGGAGGTTTAAGAGATGGAAAGCAAATGTCCCACAAGGTGGGAGTTCATTTTCTGCAGTTCCATTTCATGTTTCTATCTTGAGACATGCCTAGCAGTGGAAATCAGCAGGCACAATATTTTCAGCGAGTATCCCAGGAACAATTTTTTGCTATGACATTTCATGGCATTTGGTGATTCATTGGAAGTACTTGATTATGCACATTTTGATGAGCTTTTGTCACTGCGCAGGCTTGGAGGGAAAAAAGCACACCCATAGAAAGTAAATAGCTCCTCTTGCTCTTTGATAATATTCTCCTAACTTTCCCAGGTCACTCCATTCATTTTGGGAACATCAGTTTTGATTACTGTTTTTCAGCTTCTTCCAAATGTGGATTACTTTTAGGTTCACTAACATAAGTGGGGGTGGGGGGGGAAACAGTGAGATTTGTGAAAAAGCCTGCCAGTTCAATCCAACATCAACTTTGGAAAGTCATGCTCCTAGTGCCAAAACTCAGAGGTAAGGTTGAAATTCCTTACAGCATTCACTAACCTCGCACAATACCAAGGAGCATCCCTGGTAGAGCCTCATTGAAGTTGGGAAGTTGCTGGAGAGCATGGAGCCCTCTCCCTTTGGGATGAGACCATGGAATACATGTGAAATTGCTCAAAGGCATTAGCGTTACCAACTTACAGTTCAGGTATCTTTCCTATTTCAAATCTATCAGTCACACACCACTATTTAGACATCTCTAAGTCTCAGAGTACTATAAAATCCTCTCGACAGCTTCTTTCCTACAAACACCCACAGGCAGCATATGTAAAGTATCATTTTAATGCTACATAATGGGAACTGAGTTTGGTCCCAAATACAGTGTCAAAGTAAGAAAATACTGCCTGATGGCTGAGTTACCTACTAGTCATCTTGGATACAGAAGAAAATAAGCCAGATCCCTGATTAAGGAAACATTTATTTATTTGCCTTTTGTTCTACAAGATAATATTACTGAAGCTTAGCCTTAGACTGTGTGCCAGCCTGAAACACAATAATTTTCAGGTACTGTTGTACTTTTGCCTGCTATAAGTGTCATTGACAGAGATGCAAGAAATAATGTAAAAACAGCCCTGTGGCAGACACTAAGCTATGCTTCCGAAGACCTATTCTGTAACTCCAAGGTCTGACACAGATTGTGTATCATCATTTGAGCAGAATACTCCCCATTTTCTTAGGGAAGGATTAAACTTCCACCTATTTTACACAAGAGATGTTCTGTTAAAAGTGAAAGTATATAGAAAAAGAGCTGCAGATAATACAGGGAAAGATACTACACACGCTTCCTGCATACCTGGATCTGACTTCAGAGGAGTTAGGCTTGCGTGAATTTTCTTGACAAAGAATGCTGTCTGCAGCTACTAATACCAACTTCTTGGCTTTCACGGACCCTATGGAAGGACTCATTGCACCCAGGAAACAGAGTAATTTTTTTTTTATAACTGCACCAGTTAGTTAACTACTTTGCACTTTTACAAATCTCTCCTCACACCATGGATATACCTGCAGAATCACTACCAAAATATTTTTTAAAATGTAACCAAAATCCCCCCATCACTTCTTAAAAATCACAAATCGTAATAGTACCTAGACCAAAGGATAGAAGAGAGAACGCATCCTTTGATCTCATTTGATTTCTAATTGCAAAATGACACGCGCACAGAAATCCAGTGAGTCATAGCTGAATAACATGATGTTGCGCAACAGCAGGGAAGAATTATTAAGGAAACCAAACCACTCTAGCACCCAAAATTTACATCTGGATGAATTTAGGTCTTTTCAAGTGCGACAGCAAGCATTGCTGTTTGTCTAGGTAAGCGTTAGAGAGAATGAACAAGCACAGAATACTAAATTAAGAATAGTCCTTAAATGCTCAGATTGCAATTGCTCTAGAGGAAACATCCCTGTTTATAACCTTTACTTGAATATTTTTAATGATGTTGCAAGAGAGGCAAAGCATCACCTTTCCACAGTAATTTTTCATCCAGACTTAATGATCTCCAAAGACCAGCAATGCACAAAACTTAGAAATAAATAATTGATGATTTTACGCAGTCTGAGCTGGCTGAGTCATCTCCAGCGGACTATTAAAACAGCATCATCAGCTCAGCTGGTGTAAAGTGCCTAGAAATCCCCAGTTCTTCTTGCAGCTGGAGCCTTCATTCTGCTCAGGCTTAGACAGTGAGAAAAGAAACAGTTTAAGGAAAATTGGAGGGTTCGGGTGGGTTTTTTTCTTTTTGCTTGGGTTTCCTTGTGCCCTTTTTCCCTGCCCTCCCCCTTTTCCATGAAAAGTTTCTTCCCTAGTTCGCACAGCTGGAGTCACAACTTTCTCTCCACATCTACAGTTCTCATGCAGGTGAAGAGGGAAAAAAAAAAAACAAACCACAAAAAACTCCACAAAGCAAAACAGAGCTCTTCCAGCAAAAGAGATGAGCTCTCAGTTCAGACCACGAAGTCAATAGCATTGCTTCTGGGACACTCCATATATATATAGATAGATATAGATATATATATGCACTACAAGTATAGATAGCAGCATTACAGCTAACAAGCGTTCTCTTCTCCATTTGTGAGCAAAATACCACAGCTCTGCTACTTAAATTTAGGGGAGGTTCTACTCCCCATACTGTAAATAACCTTAAGAACTTACAAATCTCACCTGCATCTTTGGAGGAGGAAGGAGAACTGGCATTTCAGACCTTGTCACATCCCCAACACAGACCTTAAGGATGCACCATAGCTCTTAGTAGAAGGAAATTGAGCTAGCATTTCAGACCCTGTCTAAGTACAAGATTTTTATGATAAGAAATAAAGAACACAATGAGAAAAAGGATTTATCAGCAGTCTGCCAACAGCTCAAATAATTTTGTTTGCAGAACTATAGGAGTTCTATATACAGAAAGATTTTACTGGTTGAACCCGAAGAGAAGCTAACAACAGAGGTCTACCAGCAAACCTTTTCTAGTGTAGACCTGGTCTTAAGTAACACTAAACCTGACAATTTCAGACAATCTACTATATCAGTCAACGTTACAGGCATGATTATTTGCAGAAAAATCATATTATCCGCACACGTACTGTAACTTCCCCTGGTGACGGTTGCTACCAGGAAGACAGTCATCTAGTTGCCCCATAGCCTGCAGTCTATCACACACTATTCTGGATACACACACCCCTAATCAGCCCTCAGTGCAGGATGTGTATGAGGATAAAACCGACATGGTCAAAAAAATTAAAAAATAGGCCTCTCCAAGGCCAGTTCAGTTTGTGATCTTCTCAGAGTGTTATATGTAACAGCTGCTAAGAGATAGAGGTTGAAGGAAACACCAAGTCAAGAACAAGAAGTCAAGCTGTTAAATGCAACTTTAACATCTTGCTGAAGCAGTCTGAGCTAAACCTTTCAAGGGTGGTTTCAACTCTAACTCAGGCAGTCGCCTAGTAAGGTGCCATCAAAAGGGGCTCTGCTCTCCTGTCCTCCATCCCAGGCCATGGGTTCTCATGACCTCCTTTCTACAAGCTGGAAGCTAAATGGTGAATACAAGTCTAAGATTTCACTGGTTTAGCAGGCTCACTGCAGCCAGTTTGGTGTGAACAAACCAGAGAAATGACCCTTTTTTACTGCAGTTAGATGCTGAATTGGCTTTACTGCATCACAAAACCCCATTTTCAGGGGTACCCTGGGAACCGGTTGGTATGTCTATATGTCACTGCACAGAAAGAAGTAGAATTTCTAGCTCAGGTTGCAAAAGCAGACTGCTATCTGCCCAGTACCCAGCTGTGCTAGCCTCTACTCTGAGGCACAGAGGTGACCTGACAGCAGTAGAATCATAGAATCATTAAGGTTGGAAGAGACCTCAAGGATCATCCAGTCCAATCATCCCCCTACCCCCTATTACCCACTAAACCATGTCCCTAAGTACCACATCCAACCTTTTCTTAAACGCCCCCCAGGGACGGCGACTCCACCCCCTCCCTGGGCAACCTGTTCCAATGCCCGACCACCCTTTCCCAGAAGAAACTTCTCCTCATCTCCAACCTGAACCTCCCCTGGCGCAACTTGCAACCATTTCCCCTTGTCCTGTCACTAGTTACCTGCGAGAAGAGGGCGACCCCCAGGCTACCACAACCTCCTTTCAGGTAGTTGTAGAGGGCAATAAGGTCTCCCCTGAGCCTCCTCTTCTCCAGACCAAACAAGCCCAGTTCCTTCAGCAGCTCCTCATAACACCTGTGCTCCAGGCTCTTCGCCAGTTTCGTTGCCCTTCTCTGGACACGCTCCAGGGCCTCGGTGTCTTTCTTGTGGTGAGGGGCCCAAAACTGGACACAGTACTCGAGGTGCAGCCTCACCAGGGCTGAGTACAGGGGGACAATCACCTCCCTGCTCCTGCTGGCTACACTATTCCTGATACAGGCCAGGATGCCGTTGGCCTTCTTGGCCACCTGGGCACACTGCCGGCTCATGTCCAGGAGAGCATCTACCAATACCCCCAGCTCCTTTTCCTCCAGGCAGCTTTCCAGCCACCGATTTTACTCTCATGGCTGGTCACAGACAGCCTGATGCTGACAATCAAACAGATTATTCCCAATGGAAAAAACAAATAAGGTACGAAAGATGATCTTGTACTGTCATGGTTGGCTCTCAAACTCTGGTTTCCCATTTTCCCTATTTCCCTCTTAAACGTCTAAAAGTCAGAGCTAGCCAAATTAAAGTCAGGAAATTAAATCCTATATTCGAATTTCTTCAATGAAATTTTGTGTTTGAAGAATTAATGGTTTCCATGACAGAAACTTAAAAATAATTATAAAAACAGCAGCATCCCAGCCCATGAGGTTTTCACCTTCCTAGCTGTGAAAGTTAAAACCTCTGGAAAATTCTCTCACAATGAAAAAAATTGTCTTAAAAAAAACCCAACCACCACACACATATTTTACATTTGCATGAAAAGGATGAACCAGTTTCACCTAAAGAACTGTAATAAGGCATCCAAAATGCAGATAATTAACACAAGAGTCATGATATCCTTAACTAAACACGTAGCGACCTGGTTTAAGACAAGATACACCTCTTCAGTGGTATCATCTACTTGTGTGAGATCTCCCACACAAGACAATTATCTAAACCACTATCTTTATGCTGTCGTTTACAGAATGGCCATGGGAATATCTTATCAGTTATCCTACAGAGCTAGTGATCAAAATAGGTGACATTTTCGTTAATGTAATGATGCTTGTAGATTAGGCTGGGACCAAACAATTGGGACAATTGGGTACATCTAATAGAAGTCAGTGCTGACTAATATGCTTAAAAAGATATAATCCAAAAAGATAAATAAGAAAATCCTGAAGTATATTTATGGCAGCTGGTTCCCATCAAATTATTGCTAATTAGTGACTCAAAATGAAGTAGAACATCCAGTTCCCATGTCACTGAACAACTTTGTAAGATTCTTTCTTTCCCTGGCTCATCTGAACAGAGTGCTTAATGAAATTCCTCTCTCCCTCCAACCCCAAAAAACCCAAACCACCCCCCCAAAAAAACCCCAACCAACCAAAAAATACAACATGCAAGCCCTCTGAGACAGTGAGAAGAGTTCGGTTCTTGACACAAAAAAAAAAAAAAANTTTTTAAAAAAAAAAAAAAAAAAAAAAAAAATCAATCACACTTGGAAATCTGAATAGTTAAAATACTTAAAATAAACAACTTGTTTGTGACTGAGAACGCTGCTAAAGCGGCACATTCAGAAAACACCCAAGTAGAGAAGGGAATGGGGAGTTGAAATGGTTAAGAAACAAATCTGGACCATGAAGATATTATTGTCAGTGCCTACAGGAAACATACCACATTTTTTTAAAATTAGGTACCATTTTCCAAACAATCTTTTCCTATGTCCTGACAGTTTCTCGGTGCAAAATGTGCACTGCCAGCACTATCCCATTTTCCAGTGCTTCCGATGGGAAAAGATATTATGCTGTAATGAATCTAACAATCTTCTATCTTCTATTCATAATGAACCAAGAATGCTCCCAAAAATAATTGGACTAGTTTCTTAGCCAAAAGTCTTGTACTATTACCAGAGCTTAGTAGCAAAGAGAATTGAACACTTTACTGACTAAATAATAACATGAAAACTCAAAGAAAAAAGACTTTCCAACATACTCTGAAGTTTTATCAGGCATTGAGTGATTAAAGTTCAGTTCAAACTGTATTCAGCTGAGGGAATATTCCAGACCTGATTTATCAGAGTTAAGGGGGCTTAAACACTGTATCTTGAAATACTGCATTGAAATAGAGCCTGGTGGCATGCAGCAACACTGGATTGAGCTAAACAAATCCCATTAAGGTGACCAGAATTTACATGTTTTCCAAATCTAACTTGTAGATCAAATACTTCCTAGTAAATAGATTAATCTTATTTTTCGCATAATTGTTACTTAGATAAGGAAAAAATTAATCAGCAACACTACCCAAGAAAGGAAATGGTGTGATCAGGCCTAAATCAGCATTCCTGCAAGTTTAACATACAACAGTAAACAAAGTCATCCCTCTACCTTAGCATGAATTAACCTTTAATTAGTCCTGGAATATATATCCATAGTAGATTTCCATTTTGCTGCCTTTCCCACAGGAAGTATCACTTCCCCCAAGTTCTGGTCTTCCTTTGAATAACTGAATGCTTCAAACCATACATCCTATCTGAGCAATTAGAAAATCTACTTGAATGCTTTCATTCACAACACAGTTAATTTCAGTCTAATGGGTTTAAAAGTTATGAAGAAGCAACACTGCCAGATAGAGTTGTTAATTTCTTAAGCATCCACAGGCATCTCAGGTTTGCATGTGTGCAGAGCTCCTATGTAAACAATCTGAATTGGCTGTGATTTGGTGTGTCCCACTTCCCTTGTTTGCTAAGGCTTTATAAAAGCCCTGATGAGAGGCTTATTATGAAAGTGTTCCATCTGACTTTCTTTGCCCCTAACAGATCTAGTAGATAAGATTCTTTACTCCTAAGTACTCTAACTCTAACTAGTGTTTGCTAAAACACGATTCAGTTGCACATGATTTCACACATAGGATTCACACAATGAAAGTATTCTCCTGGAGAAACTGGCAGCCCATGGCTTGGACAGGTACGCTCTTTGCCGGGTTGAAAACTGGCTGGATGGCCGGGCCCAGAGAGTGGTGGTGAATGGAGTCAAATCCAAATCACGAGTGTTCCCCAGGGGTTGGTGTTGGGGCCCATCCTCTCCAACATCTTTGCTGATGATTTGGATGAGGGAATTGAGTGCACCCTCAGTAACTCTGCAGACAACACCAAGTTGGGGGGAAGTGTCGATCTGCCGGAGGGTAGGATGGCTCTGCAGAGGGACCTAGACAGGTTGGATCACTGGGCAGAGGCCAACGGGATGAGGTTTAATGTGGCAAAGTGCCGGGTCCTGCACTTTGGCCACAACAACCCCAGGCAGTGCTACAGGCTGGGGGCGGGGTGGCTGGAAAGCTGTGTAGAGGAAAAGGACCTGGGAGTGCTGATTGATGCTCGCCTGGACATGAGCCGGCAGTGTGCCCAGGTGGCCAAGAAGGCCAACGGCATCCTGGCCTGTATCAGGAATAGTGTAGCCAGCAGAAGCAGGGAGGTGATCGTCCCCCTGAATAGAATAGAATTATTAAGGTTGNGTTCCCCCTAGTTCCTGGTTATCTGCGAGAAGAGGCCAACCCCCAGCTCACCATAACTTCCTTTCAAGTAGTTGTAGAGGACAATAAGGTCTCCCCTGAGCCTCCTCTTCTCCAGACTAAACAAGCCCAGTTCCTTCAGACGCTCCTCATAAGACTTGTGCTCCAGACCCTTCACCAGTTTCGTTGCCTTTCTTTGGACACCTGTATTCAGCCCTGGTGAGGCCGCACCTCAAGTGCTGTGTCCAGTTTTGGGCCTCTCACCACAAGAAAGACATCGAGGCCCTGGAGCATGTCCAAAATACATTTAGTGTACTTGAGCTAATGGAAAAAATAAGTTTGGAACAGTCAAATTTTAATTTGTAATTAATGATCTATCACATCTATTCCTTTAAAGATGCTTATGCCTCAGCAGAACTTAGATACTCATAAAAGGCAAATGAAACACATCTATTTTGAGGCATAATTTTTCTCCAAAGTTTTATAGCAGCTTACGTGTTACCCTATTTCTTTCATCAGTAGATATTAATGTACTTCACAAGAGATCAATCCTATTAAACTCAAATTCCATGTTTAAAAAGAGCTACTCATTGAAATACACTGTTTTGTCCAACATGATGACTGTCAGTCCTTGTACCGACTATCGCACTGTATTCTTTATCATGTTTATAGTGAGGAAAGCAAAACAATATAAAAATGCATGAATAGAGCTACTACATACAGGAACTAAGAGGAACTCAATGCTAACTCACACCTGTGGCACGCTGGAATCGGAGCTTTTTGGACCAAGTTAACTAGGTTTTACAGAAATGGTATGAAGTTATCTATCAGGATAATACTAGAAGCTAACAGAAAAGTCTATATAATTTCCCACATCTGTTAAAAAAAAAAAGCAATCAAACAAACAAGAAAACCCACACTCCACCAAAAAAACCACAAACCAACAACAAAAAACCCCACACCAAAACAACCCAAACACAAACACACACAAAAAAAATCCCCACAAATCTGATTTTGTCCTGGCAGAAGTATCTTCATCCTTCCCACTCTGGCAGTGGGTCAGTGCCAAGAGGAAACGCGCAGCCAGTGCATCATGTTTGTACACGGCCATGACAGTGCATTGTCAGATAGCCCTCAGGAGACACCGTTGCCTCTCAGTAGCTACAGATGTATAGGCATGTATAAACAGATGTCATCATTCAAAGGATACATTTAGGCAATTGCTTGCAAGATTACAAGGTTTAATGCTCTTGAGAAATGCTTTTGTGTTGGCTTGAGGTTAGAGAATGAATTAAACACTGTAAAAGGCAATTGCTGAGGAGTATCTAACAATTCGTGCTTGTGTAAATGTTTATTACACTCACAAAATGTTTCCAAGTAGAAACATCTTGGCTTCTGTGAGGAAAAAGCTAGTGCAGAATGGTCGATAGGCAAGCTTCTACTGCTAACCAAAAACCATTTATGTGCATCAGCTCGTTCAGCTGCCAAGAGAAGCTGTAAAGACCTGTTGTAAAGACTTTACAACCACAAGAAATATGAGCTTCTTCGGGAGGCCAGGGAGATTAAACAGTGTTCATCATACTTGTCAAGTATTCTTGACAAAATACTTCAACACTGACAATATTTTGTAGCAGAAAACAAAGGTAAAAACCATCATTACATTATCTAAACTGCACTGCGTCTCACCGATTGCAGCTCTGAGAGCCATCAGCCATTCTGTGTATTTCGGAAAGGCCTGTTAGGAACCTCAAGTTACTCTGCAAACCACGTTCCTGATGCTCACAAGCATGAACGAACCCTGACATAGGCTGAGCACGAGCACTGCCTTCTCAGGCTGGCGGTAAGGTAGCAACAACAGACCTGCAGTGCTCCTCTTCTGTCTAGGACCCAGAGTCAGACAGCCACCCCTGCCCACCCCCCAAAAAAGAGTCCCTTTAATCACTGCCAAGCTTGCTTCTAAAAATGAGTACCTGTCGTGTTTGAAGTCCTACTCTAAAAAGGGAGCAGGAAATTCCTGTGGAAATTACAGCACTCTGATAAACTCCTAAAACACTGATGGTTTCTCTGGCTTGCTGAGACTACATTCACATCATCAAGCACGAGGCAGTTTCACATCACCATGTCATGAATGCACAACAGTTATTACCAATCCAAAAATTGAAATACTTACTCTGAAAATGAATCTTTTTGCTGTTTCATGCTGTCAAATGAACCTGTAGGAGGGCGATGATATTTCAGTGGGGGCTGAAGGTGAATGAATGCCAAATTTAGTACTACCCATAGGAAACCAGGGTCTCAGAAACCAAAACTGATGAATCTTGCAATGACTAAGTATTGGATTAGCAACCTGAGTTCTTCATCAATTTCATCTTTTTTACCAATATTGTATAAGGAAAGTCTTCCTGCTCAGTTCCTGCTGGCCACATAGGTGCTGAATAATCAACTCCATACCAAGCAGGTTGTGGATTGATAGCAATGAAATCACCTTGTGAATACGACACACAGGTTTTAAGGATCAAAATAGTAATTTCAAGTATCATGGCTCTTCTTTAGCAGAAGTTTACCTAGCTTGCAGTATATGAGCCGTCACCCAATTTTACCTTTTCTGTCGCAGCAATAGGAAGGCAATTTGTCACTGTCACTTCTTTTAATCCATCTCCAAGCCAGAAATGAATTGACTAACAGAGCTGTGAGGACACAGTTAGTCGCACCTTCACTAGTAGCTTCAACAAGATAAATTGACAGGATATTTTGAAACTCCTTTGACAGCAACACAAGTTGAAATCAGGGACTGTCCTGGTTCTGTTTTCTCTGTGCTCATAAAAATGCCAGATGCTGTGTTGCACAGTGAGGATGGAGGCAGCAGAACTGAGGAGATGTTCCCTCCCCAAGCACATCCGGGTGGTGTATGGCAATCTTCACCCAGGCACAGGATGAATTAAAAGGAAGGCATGAAAACCAAAGCAGAAACACCCCAGAAAGTGACTCTCTGACTGCAAAACAGCCACTCCCAGAGCACAGGAACAGGAAGAGGTGTCCGAGCTGTGCCCAGGTACCAGCACTCACTCAGCAGCAGCAGGTGTTTAAAGCTCTTAGCAGGAGGAATCCAATAACTCCTATTTTTGCCACATGATGACTTACTAAAAGGAAAAAAGGTTTTCTTTCTTGCTATTTATAAATCCATGCCACTTTTTTTTTTTTTTTTAAATAAAAACGTCTAGGAGACCAACATGGGAGATGTCTTAGAAGAGGACTGTTTGCAGGATCATCACTTTCCCAATGGCACCTCTTCCCCAGCAGAACTCTTTGCAAATAAACAGTGGCTGTGAATGCTTCTAGACAAGCAAGCTGTGTATTTCTACCTTGCTCTGCCAGACTAAAATTCAGTCCAAGTGGACTGTCAGAGGAGGGCTGGTGGCAACTAACTCATTCCTTATTCCAGGCCGTTTGCTTCCAACAAGCTCATTTCACAGGACAGTTAACAGAGCCTCTCATGATAAGGATGACTGCTCAAAGCACTTAGGGGGATGTTGTTTTAACACCGGATCTATACTGAAGTGGTTGACACAAGTAACACCATGCAATGCCTGAGATTTAACATAGCTCCTAAGAAAAAAAAAAAAATTACTTACAAAGGTTAGTGGAATGGAACAAGACATGAAAACTTATATCAGCATTCCTCTGCTTCTGTAAGTCCAATTACATCTCTCAGTGCTGTGGGTATTTCTCAAATATGAGGCTTTCACACAGCATTTTATTTACAGTAAATATAACTACATTCACAGACTAATTTTCTAGGTAAAGATTTCACATGTGAGATTAGCTAGTGTTCTTCTGGTCTTTGCACATCTAATACATTCCCAGTGATATTTATGTGGTGTAAGTTTATTCCACTTTATTTCCTTTTGCAGGGGAATCGCCTAAAATCAGGACATATGCATTGAACTGGTGACATAAACTGGTATGTAACTGTTTATATAATGAATATTTGTAATGTAAGGAAATTAAAAATTACACAAAGCTGCTACAGTGACGATATTTTTAAGCATTAATGACAAAAAAAAGGAAGAGAGCTTGAACAATTTTCAAACACAGAACTTTTCCCTCCTGTTTCCAAATGTGCTTTCACCTTGGGGCCACCACATTTTAACCTGTCCTGGCTGTTTCCACAATCATTTCTGAAAATCTCATCTCCCTCCTGCCATAAAGATCTTTTAACTTCATTACTACTGAGATTCTTTGCATTCTTTTCCAGGTCACTAGGTATCTAAACATAACAGAACACCCATAATGTGTGGTTTGTCCTAATTATCAGAAGTCGGGAGTATTGTGATTGCTGATTCATGAACCACATCTTTAACCGCATGAAAAATACGAGCTCAGTTAATTTGGTTGTAAATACCTCCTGCAGCCTTTACTTTAACAAAGACATACAGACACAATCCCATGTCACTTGGTCGATAGAAAATGAGTCACCTGCTGTTATGCCACTCACACTTTAACCCTCTACTTGCATTATCAATTAAAAAGTATTCATTGAGCATATCATTGCACTGAAGGTCAAGACCCATCTTAACTCATACCTAGCTATTTGCTAGCGCAACCACTGAATTGTGCCATCACTATGGTATCTGTACATCAAGTGAAAATAAACATTAAGATTTCTTTTGTCAATACCACCTTGTTCCATCAACAGCTTATAAATTGCACTGCCCTGTCACTGTGGAAGAGGGACAATGCAGAAACCTGAAGTGTCAGTGGTGGCTACTATGCTTCATTCCAAGCATATCCACAGAGATAAGAACATCTCATCCCAAAATAACTATTAGGGTTTGGCAGTTTCCCTGAATTTTGGGGAACTTTTACAAAATGTCTAAGCCAAACATCATTTGGGCCCCTTCAAGTATATGGAAGTTTGCCCATGAACAAATTCCCAAATGCTCCTATGTATCTAAAATAGCTGTGTTCGCAGCCCTATTAGCTTAGTGTCAAAACTTCATTCCCCCCTCCTGGTGAACAGTACAGTTATTGAGAACAATGTTTTTAAAATGTCAAAGCTGAAAATGCCTCTTGAGATTTTGCACATGCAAAAATCTTAATTATGGGTGTGGTAGTTAGTAGAGGGACACCTGTATTTGTCATCAGCCAAGCATTCACGTTCCCTGTAGTCTGTCTGCAATTGCATTTAACAGCACACTCACTGAACATACAAACACTGAATCCATAACATGCAGTTCCCTGTAACTGCTGTTCATCTTGGCAATGACTGGTAGAAAGGAAAGCTGAGTTCTATCAAAAACAGAAAGGTGGGGAAAAGAAGGTGGAGCAGGAAGAGGAAAAGTTTAAAGGAAAAAAAAAAAGCTGTTGGGGGGGAGGTGCTTACACAGCCATAAGAGGGAGATTTAGTCATTATCTGTGTCTCCAACTGGATGCCAGTTAGTTGATCTGTTACACTCAGGAGGGAAAAGAAAAACCTGCCTACGTCACTTCTACCTTATGCCAAGGTCAAGCCAAAACCATTGAAAAATGTCAGCACTCACATGACGTATCGAGAAACAACTCTAAAAGGCCTAGAAGACCATATGTTTTTCCTCCTTCACCTCAGATCAAATGAGGTTATGTACTTACATGACTCCCAAGAGGCAAGTGCCACACTGGAGTCCCACTGGAACTAAGGTAATGGTGCTGGAAGACTGCTGAACAGCTTCCAACGCTCAGATTAGCGAAACAGTGAAGACACTCTTACATTTTAAAAAAAGTTAATGGCCTCAGTTATGCTGGAATATTACAGTTCTCCATGGCCATCAGTCTGAGCTTCTGTCACATCTGCTTCATGGCAACTATAGGAACTGAATCATGAAGCATCAGGGGAAAGCAGAGTTCCAAAAAAGGCTGTGATTCATCCTACAGAGCCCTGTTACTTCAGGGGGTGAGTACTATTACCAGCACTCATGACAGTGAGCAAGCCTGACTCGTCAACCTGATTTTTTCCAACTCTGAACTCAGAAACCTGCAAGAAATCTTACTCATGTTTGCAATGCTCGTGGGCTTAGAGAGTGGTAGAACTAACACAGAAACTGTTGGAGTTTTGCAGCAGTGATCATCAGAATTAAGTGAAGCATGCGGTGCATTTGTTTAATGAATTTTCATGTTCTCTGGTTAGTTTGGGTCAGTCCCCACAGGAACCTGAGAGACCTTTTTCACCCACTTCAAGAAGATTGATATAAGGCTCTTAATTATTTTCTTTAGGTTCTAAAAGAACTAAAGCATCAAAACAACATTTCTGTGTATGCTTCAGGAGTAGCAGATGACACAGTCATGTTCTCATCTTATACGCTGTATTTCTTCAGCCCTTCTGGAAAATAAATACATATATATATATATGTAATAGATATCTGAAAGGAATACATCATCCAACTAGTTCATCTTCCTTCATAAGTGGGTACTGCAGGACAACTTATAGACATTAACCATTTGCCCCTGCTATTGGCTTTTTAAATTTCTTCTTCAGGCAGGCTGTGACAAAAAACCCAAACTGCACATTGTCCCTTCGTATTGGAAAGGGATGTAGAAAGCAGCAGCAACCAGGTTCCTTTACTGGAACAAGAGAAGGTATGACCTTAGTTGTTTCAAATTTCTAATTAATACCCTGAAAAAGAAAGTTATATAAACATGCCCAATCCAGAATGAAAATGAAAAAGGTTTCCAGGCTGTAAAGGTCAAATACCAAGCTCCTCACAACTGGGCTGAGGGGATCTGAGGATCCCTTAGAGTCAGCATCAAGCATCAATGATGCACAAGCACAGCACAGCTTGAAGAGATTTGTGCTTATTTACAGGCCTAGGAACTCAGAAAACAGAAAGGGCCAGAGAAAGAAATAAAGCTGGCCTGCAGACAAATAGATTCCAGCCTACCTGCTTTTTGTACTTCTATCCATAAGTCTGGAATCTGGTGCTTTTCTGTGTCATTGAAACTGTCATTGAATTGATTGCCTCAGTTGCCAAGGAAACCAAAGGGATGATGCTAATGGATACTATTTAGGACACTGAAAAGCTTAGAAAATAAAATTGTTTGACATGAAAAGCACCGTGTCAAGATAGTTAAAAGCTACCATGAGTCTTAGCACAGAAAAGAGAACTAGACAGGATTTTTCCTCTTCTTTACTCTGACATCACTTTTGTCAGATACTTATAGTTTTATGCACTAACTGGTTTGACTGTCAGCATCACTTTGCAGCTATTTTTCTAGCTTTATTTCCAAACACAGAAGTTTAGACTAAACACAGTGATTCTAATTCCAAGCAGTGGAGTCTAGGCTTTTTTTTTTAAAAGCATCTCACCTGATGCAAAATAGGATTTGACTTTGGGAATGCTCTCCAAAAGTTAGAATTTTTAAGTCAAAGACATTTGATTTGAGATGCTTCCATCTTTTGCTCTCATGAACTCTAAGTTATGGAAGATTTTCATAACAGATGTGGTGACCTCATAAACCAAGTATACATATTATAAATTATTATATTTTCAGGAACTTATATTTGTATTTAAAAAAAACCACCTCATTTAAAAAGAGAAAGATTTCCTAAAAACATAAGAAAGCATCAGGGAACTGTAAATTATCTTTTCCTTTTCCACAAGCTATATGTTCACAGCATGAGTCATATATCAAAAGCAGCCACACAAGTCTGAACTTATCCCAGTGAAGGATCAGGCTCCAGGCACATATTTATTTACAGAAGGCTTGAGGAGTTATTTCTGCACTGGAGTCACAGATGACCCATAGTCAGACACCTTGTTACCATGGAAATCTCACACCACCACCCTCTGCCTTGTTCCTACCCAAGATCCTCCCTTGCATAGAATCGTAGAGTCATAGAATCACAGAATAGTTAGGGTTGGAAGGGACCTCAAAGATCATCTAGTTCCAACCCCCCTACACCAGACCAGGGTGTCTAAAGCCCCATCCAACCTGGCCTTGAACACTGCCAGGGATCCAGGGGCAGCCACAGCTTCTCTGGGCAACCTGTTCCAGGGCCTCACCACCCTCACAGCAAAGAATCCCTTCCTAACATCCAATCTACATCTCCCCTTTTTCTGTTTAAACCCATTCCCCCTTGTCCTGTCACTCCCTGCCCTTGTAAACAGCCCCTCCCCAGCTTTTCTGTAGGTCCCTTTAGGTACTGGAAGGCTGCAATTAGGTCTCCCTGGAGCCTTCTCTTCTCCAGGCTGAACAAGCCCAACTCCCTCAGCCTGTCCTCATACGAGAGGTGCTCCAGCTCTCTGATCATCTTTGTGGCCTCCTCTGGACTCGCTCCAACAGGTCCATGTCTTTCCTGTACTGGGGACCCCAGAGCTGGACGCAGTACTGCAGGTGGGGTCTCACAAGAGCGGAGTAGAGGGGCAGAATCCCCTCCCTCGACCTGCTGGCCATGCTGGTTTTGATGCAGCCCAGTGCACGGTTGGCTTTCTGGGCTGCATCCCTTGCGATCCCTGCCTGCTGCAGCTCCCGTGGGTCCCCCTGCTCAGCAGGCAGCAGTTGCTGGCAGGACTGGAGCACTTTTAACCCTGCCTGGCATTTCCAGCTACCGGAAGGTCCAGAAAGCAAATCTTCTGGCTTATATTTGACTAAGAGTTTCCTGCCATCTGACATTCTCATGCACACCAAAGTCTCTAAAGTTCTGTCTTATTGCTTACTGTTACACAGAAGTAATTACAGAAACTAGTGCTCTTCTGTGCCAGATATGGGGGCTGGTGAGATAGCAGAAATTCCTAGATAATTAACAAGTATTTGTTCCCAGGAGAAGGAAAGAGAAGCAATATCCTATGGCTGCTCATTCTCATGGGAGAGCCATTTCTAGAGGCAATTCAGCGATAGGGCTCATACGGTGCATTCAAAACAAAACAGGAAAAAAAAATTAAAAAAAAAAAAAGAAGTTTAAAGAGACATGGAAGCACACACTCCACCTGGGCATACAGAATCATAGAATCTTTCAAGTTGGAAGGGACCCATAAGAATCATTGAGTTCAACTCTCTGTTCCTCACAGGGCTACCTAAAACTAAACAATGTGACTAAGAACATCATCTAGATGCTCCTTGAGCTCTGACAGGCTTGGTGCTGTGACCACTTCCCTTGGGAGCCTGTTCCAGTGACTAATCACCCTCACAGTTAAGGGCCTTTTCCTAATACAGCCACAGAACAGGCACAGAATGGTTTGGGTTGGAAGGAACCTTTAAAGGTCATCTAGTCCAATCCCCCTGCAATAAGCAGGAACATTTTCTATTTGATCTGCTAGATCAGGTTGCTCAAAGCCCCATCCAACCTGATCTTGAATATTTTCAGGAATGGGGCATCTACCACCTCTGTGGGCAACCTGTTCCAGTGTTTCACCACCTTCAGCACAGAAAAGTTTTCTTCCTTAGATCTATTCTTTCAGTTTAAACCCATTCCCCCTTGTCTTATCACTCCCTGCCCTTGTAAACAGCCCCTCGCCAGCTTTCCTGTAGGCCCCTTCAGGTACTGGAAAGCTGCTTTAAGGTGTCCCCGGAGCCTTCTCTTCTCCAAACTGAAGAAGCCCAACTCCCTCAGCCTGTCTTCGTAGGAGAGGTGCTCCAGCCCTCTGATCAACTTTGTGGCCCTCCTCTGGACTTGCTACAACAGCTCCAGTCTCTCTTGGACTGAGGGCCCCAGAGCTGGATGCAGTACACCAGGTAGGGTCTCACGAGAGCAGAGTAGAGGGGCAGAAGCCTAGTCAGGTTTCTTTTGACGTGGCCCAGGATATGCATGGCTCGCTGCTGCTCCTTTCTTCTTGAGTGGGCCCATGTGAACCCAAACAAGAGGAATGGATTTCCACATTCCCTTTTTCCTGATACTGGGAACCTTGGAGAACTGTTTTAACCTCCACTGGTGGCCATAGGCTACAAAGTCTGAACATGCTCACTAAGAAGTTCTGCACCAGCAACTGTACCATTGCTCAAGATCAAGTAGCACAGTGCAGTCTAATATTGCTTTTTATCAGGATGGCTATTCCAGATACCATCATTCCTGGCTGACTAAGTACTTCCTACGCACCATTCCAGTCCAAAGAATCAGAAGGACTGTAGATAGTTTTTGCATCATCTCTGCACTTGCAAATCTCTGCATAATTGATAATAATTATTCCTTTTTATTTTTCCTGTTGCACCCATGTCTCTACTTTAGACTCTCTACTGCAGAATCATACTTCTATTTATGAAAAATGTTTCTCTTTCCTAATATAGCAGATAGAAACTACGGCCTAAAATAACAGTTAGAAAACACAGAATTCAACAAGCTTATTGGAAGAAATACGAGACAAGAGTCCATTACACCATCCAAACAGATACAAGACATTAAAATCACATACAGAGCACTTGCCATTAGCATGACATGGTTGCTGACATTGACCCTTGGTGATATTTCAAAACATTAAAAAAATATTTGAATAATCCTTGTGGTTATTCTCCATACAAGCACACAATTCCATTTCTAGAAAGATATCTCAATTTTACCCAGCCTGTGAGCATTAGAACTGCAACCTATCAAGATATACATATTTGAAGCACTTTCAGTATGAGACAATTAACGTCACAGCTTAAGTGGAGAGAAAAGAGAAAAAAAAAAAAGAAAAAGGTTATGAAATTTCTAAGTTGGCTCCAGGATAAACACTTGAAGAAAATTCCTTCCCACTACTGCCCAGTGATGCTGTTCACCTTTCAGTCTCCTCGGTGGCCTCAGGAGAGAAAGCTAAAACCAGTGTTCCAGACACTTTTACAGCTTGGGAAATTTAAATAGCTCTCTTCCTGGTCGAGACTGAAGGATTATTTTTTTTTATTATTATTATTAGTCCCAGCACTGAAAATTAGCCCACTCCAATTAAGGCTTCAACAAGACGTAATGTCTTCCTTCGGGGAATACACTGACATTTTAAATTAAGAAACATTCCTGCTAACAAGCCTATAAATCTTCCCAATTAACTGTATTCGCCACTAGTTTATGAGTCTTCTGTTCAATTTAACAATTCTAATCTCCCAAGGGGTGCAGGGAAGGACGAGACCTGTGTGGAAGCTGCTTTCCATTTCCTGCTGCAGAAGAGGATCCAGATACCCTCACCGACAGTATTTTCATTCGACGCATCTGAGCCAAATGGCACCTCAATACTCAGGTACTTTTCATTGCCGTAAAGTGAAGAGGTTTTTAGCCAGCCAATAGCCCCCGTGACACATTTCTCACTCTCCATAAAGAAGCTCTGTGTCAGCACCTCTAGAAACACAGCGACCAGTGACTATCTGACAGAAGCACTTTGCGCACTCCTCCTACACAGATTATGGGTTTTTTCTAACCCAAGCTTTCAGGGAACACAGTGTAAGATGCAGCCCATTACTCCAGGCTACAACAGTGTGTCTGGATGGACGGCATCCGGTACAGAATAAGAAGTGTCACACAGCTCCCTAGGATGCTGGTTAGCACAGAAATGGCAGAATGGTCTTCTGCCATGGCATGACTTGTTGTGCTCCTCCTTTGGAGGGACTGGGCAATGATGTTCCCCATCAACACCTTTTCTTTCTTTGGTTGGGGGGATTTTGCTGTTGCTGTTTAGGGTTTTGAGGGATTTTTTTTTGTTGGTTTTTGTTGTTTGTTTGGGTTTTTTTGTTTGAGGTTTTTTTTAAGGATTCTGAAAGAAAACAATCAATTCAATAAGCTACTGCTAAGGAAGACCCTAACATCCCAATAGATGAAGGTTCAAGTCTTTGCCTCCAAGGGCAGTCAAGAGGAAGCCATGCTGACATCCTTCGCCCTACACCCAGGGATGCTGCAAGCGCTCTCCTGTGTATTCATTCATTCAGCTGCAAGTAACAGCATCTCCTGGCAAGCCACGAGCCTCATGCCCTACTATTTTGTCTGACTCTGTGAGCTTCACTTCCTGATTTGTGTCTGGATTTCTTTTACTGCACAGAGGAAAAGAGTTTATGTTGTTCTTCCGCTACCAAAGCTCAAGCAATCGACCAACATTTAGACAACTCGTGCATGAAACTTGCTCCTCAGGTATAAGACGACCTTAGAGAGAGACTCCTCATCTCATAGAAACACGTGTATCCGTACAGTCCTGCTGTCTGCGGCTGTAACCCATTTTCTCACCCATTTAATCTGAGCTACGCACCGAGGCAGATGACTGCTCTGTGCCACTCCACCACGCACACATGCTGGCAACAACCATCCAGGCTGAGGGATTAACCACCGAGGCATTAAAAACAGAACAGGACAGGACAGAAAAGAAAAGAAACATCAAGTATTCAGAGCAACAACACACAAACACGCAGCAAGAGAGACACAGAAGGCAAAGGAAACACAAGCCACGGTGCTAGACAACACGGTCATGATGAAATCAGGAGGACAGCAGATCTATATATACACACACACTGTACATATTCCATCACAGTATAGACTGTGCAATACCCAATGTCACTCACAGAAATTCCCCAGGGTCAGAGCAGCACACCGAGCGCAATGGTGCCACACAGCGCACGTCTCGCAGGGGTGAGTGTACCTCACACAGCCCCTGAGACCCCAAGGTCACCATACCTGTTCACCAAGAGGTTTGCCTTCACTGTGGCCATTTTCAGTCCAGGACCATGGTACCAACAAACTGGACTCAGAAATGAAACGCCCTGTTTTGCCAGTATTTAACTTCAGCAATCCTCTTTTCTACCTATCTCTGGCCCTTCTGTAAGCACTCCACACCTTTCACTATATGGGAAAAAAACTCTGCTAGGCTTTCCTTGGGTACAAACTCTGCCAGGAGTAGGACAAATGCATGCAACCAGGAGCATATAATAATTAATTAAAATAATGATATCTTGAAAACCTGTCCCAGCAAGTAAATCCTTTAGTATTTATATGTTGTTCTTCAATTTGCATGTCTTCACAGGTCTAGTCACACTTTGAGCCAAGAGGGCAGGAAGATGAGAAAACACATCCCAATAGGTAAGGATTATCAACTCGGGTGTAGGCTGATGCTCATGCCACAGTGTACTTTGGGGCTGGAAGCTGTTAGCACCTCTCCAGGCCCGCAACACAGAAAGCTCTAGCGCGTTGACCCCCAGGTACAACCAGGCTGGCACGAACAAAATATTTCAGAGAGATATGAACTTTCTTTTTAAAAAGAAACTTTTGCTGATTTAAAAGAAAAAGAAACCAAAGCTGTTTTCCCAAAGCTATTGTCCTGGGCAGAACTGAGGAGGGAGTGGGAGAGGAGAGGGAAGAAAATCAAACAAACAGAAAAACACCACAGGTCCTCCCAGTGAAAACGCAGCACACGTCACTGCTTCCCTTAAGCGTAACATGAAGCAGTTTCTGCACTGTGGCCTTTGCAAACCAAATGGCATTGGTCTACCACAACTAAGAACAGCCCTGTGCTGCCAGCTCTACGGCCACCGCAACTGACCTCAGACTAAGAAGCAAGAAGAAAGCATTCCTTCCCAAGAAGCTCCAGATCGCTCGGAAAGCAGGAGCTAAGGGAAGTGAGTACTTCGGCAAACCCTTTAACCCACATTCCAAATCCAGCAGGTCCTAAGTCTGCCTGTACGTCAGGGTTGCTCTGAGGAGCGTCTGCATTTAGAAGATCCTGGACACAAAGTAGTAGACACACACACACACATTAAGATCCCTCATTAAAAAAAAAAAATAAAAATCCTCATTTCAGTAACAACAGAAATGCACCAGCAGCTAAGTGTGTCTGTGTTTACAAAACCTCTAATGCTCAATTAAGTCTGTTTATCACCCTGCATAATTGTTGATCTTAATGCAGCTTCTTCTATTGATCACACTGCAGCAACTGTTATTGCTGCTGTGTAAAAATCTGTACAGTGATAGAAACCTTTCCACAGACGAACCTAGATGCCTCATTAGTCAGGAAACACCATCACGCTCTAATTAATTCAGAAAGCACAGAAAATGGATAACATATGGCTCTACTCTTACAGAATCAGTTTTAAAAAAAAGAAAACATGTTTGCTTGTATTTCCACCACTAAGAGAACACCTCTATACATTTGCTAAGCATTGACCACCTCTCCTAGAGGCACAGACAGCATCTTTTACAGGTACAGTTCACTCTGAATGTCATGAAGTCTCAGACCCAGAGGTAGACCAGGTATGTGATTCATTGCTAGTTAAAACAACTATGGCCATTCTAAATCCAAACAGGAAAAAAAAAAAAAAAAGAAAAAACAATTCAGAAGACAGGTTTCTAGTTAATCACTACAGTGATTACAATACCAAGAGACGTTTCATTAACCAAACACAATGCAAAGATTCAGTAACATTCCAGCACATTTGTCCTTCACAACAAACCAAGAAAAACTGCATGAGAGATTTAACATCTCCATCACGCCAGGTACGTTAACTACTTCTTGGGTCAGTGAGTCCTACCTCTTGTTGTTAAAGTTTAAGCCTCATTTCAATAAGTAGACAAACAAAGACAAAAAAACACTTTCAAAGAAGCTGTGGTCTTTGTTAAGTTTCAGAAGTGTAGTTTTCAAAGCTCTACAATTTTTCCTGGATAGGGAAATCAAGAATCAGAAAGTCTGCACAGACGCTGGACTTTGTGGGACACTGCCCGAGACCCAGGGGCCAGGGTGAAACACAGTTTCCCACTACTCCCCCACATGACAAGGAGGGAGCCACCACACATTGCAGAAGTACTTTGGACCTGCCTAACAGGGGAGAGACACTAGGAGCATGACACACCTCCCTCGCAATGGCCAAACCAAGTGGAAGCTAAATTAGCTGAAAACCATACCCTTTGAGAAGGTTCTTCTACTTCCCTCTTCTCAGAGGCCCTTATTATTAAAAGGCGTTTTTGAAAGCTGCATAGGAAGCAATATGCTTACACAATAAAACTTTTCCCATCCCTGAAGACATCCTAGTACTTCCTTCCATTCATGGTGAGTTGCAGAACCTCACCCCAGTACAGAAGAAAGTGCCCTTGTGGGAGCTGGAAGAAGGACAGAGCAGCCCCTCCCCAGGCAGCCTACTTCTTTTGAAAACATACAGAATTCAGAGCATATGTTCACTGTCACTGCTTCCCATAATAAGCTGCAAATCCCCAGGACTAATCTCCAACCTTAATGTGGAAATGGAGTGAACTGCTAAAAGTGATGGGGCAGAGCAGAAGGATCACAGAGGGTTCACTGATGTCCACAGTCTAGGGACCAAGAGGTTGAGATTGCTCCACAAATCACAGATCAACCGATAACCATCGAGCCCACAGAAGCACTCACAACAAAGAGTGAAAGAGGTGGTGCAGCTAGTTCAAATAGTATTAGATACAGAGAAGAGTTGTATGGGTGCCAGCACCAAAGGACTCAGCTGCAGTGAACATACTCCCTGCCATACCCACCCCCTGAGGACAAGGGACATTGCTGGTACCTGCTGTTATCTTCCTGCTCTTCTGGTCTGGCAGCCACAGCAGGAACCACCCCATGTTCCCCACAGACAGGTGACTTGTTTCTGACCACCAGTCACCACCAGCTTCCCTCCAGCTGTGGGAAGCGTCCCTTCATCCCATTCATTGCAGGGAACCTCCTAGTCTAGCAATATCTTTTGGAGGTGCTCCTGAACTCCTTAAAAACTGAAGGGGTGTTCAGAGAGACCCAGCCAAGAAACACTATCAGCCAGCCTACCTCTCCTCTTGTTCCTGTCCCTGGGGGAGTTTCCTCCCTTTGCTATAGTCCTAAGTGACCTATCTGATGCAAACTCCAGTCCTCGCCACTCCACATCCAATTTCCCTCAGCTATAGTGTTTTATGTCCCTTAAGTCTCCCTTTCATTTTCTTGCCCCATCACACGTCCCTTCCATGGTATTGTTTCTACTGTGGCAAAGGCTAATTTGAGCAAGTGTCACAGGGAATGAGGGGTCACGAACTCCCAGTGCCTTTGCCCAGATGGAGCAGCAGGCCCTCATCCTCCACGTGCTTGTTTCCCAGCGTGAAGGGAAAGATTTAGTGTCCCAGCTCTTCCTGAGCTGCAGTGTCTTGGTCTGAAAAGGAATCATTAAAATGTCACTTTCTCACCCCTTGCACATGCACTCAGACACGCCTTGGCTCTTTTCTCTTCCCACACAGTTTTGTGACCACTGAGGACTGCAACTTGATCTCAAGATTCATCTTTATACAAAGGATGATGAGCATAAGTAACAGGAAAAACAAGAAGCAATAAACCAAGAAGAGGTGAAGGAAAAGCAGCAAACCAAAGACAAACACTTCACACAAGAAGTCTTTAACTCTCAAGGTTATTTTCAGGAGAACTGCCACCCCATCTTACACCAGCAAGTATGAAGCTTCCTACAGTGGCACTTCATACCTCTAAAGGCAAAATTGTTCATTTTCCCCGATTTTCCCTTAGACTGAAATGTAGCCAAAAAACGCTGCCCTTGCCTCAATGTGCAGACAGAGCTATACGTACACGTTTAACACAAAAGAGCACCAAATCTCATTATTTTTTGCAAGAGCCCAGACAAGAAAAGTAAACATGAATGATATTTTGATCTCCTTTGGCCT
This sequence comes from Psophia crepitans, assembly GCA_013399095.1. Lineage (NCBI taxonomy): Eukaryota > Metazoa > Chordata > Aves > Gruiformes > Psophiidae > Psophia > Psophia crepitans. The sequence goes on from VWZZ01002912.1 coordinate 944,172, forward strand.
ATTAAGATGCCACTATAAAGTCTCCAACTAGAAAAGCAATCTTCCCCCCGACTCCTTTTCTCAAAATAAATAGAGAAAAAGCTGTGAAAGGAAGTACTGACTTGATTTCATCAGGAAAGCATCACACTTGTCCACACTGGCTAGCTCCTGCTACTGGAAATTTTAATATGAAGGGCAGCATGTCACAAATACTTCTTATCAAGAGAGAAAAGAAATAAACAAAAAGATGGTATACTGAAGGGTGCAAAAGTTGCTCTGAGATTTCACATTAAAACCTTAAACTTTCAGATTAAAACAATATTTCTTAAAGCAGGAGTGTTGTATCATTATTAAAGCTTCTGAAATCAACTCAGCATTGCGCTAGGGCTTGTTTATTAACTTACAGAAGTGCAAGATGGATGTCAAACATCATTATAAAATCCCACATGGATTTGCACAGAAACCAAAGTACCACAAGGAATCAGGTACAGCATCAGTGATATGATGAACAGATTTGGGATTCCCTACCACGGACAAAGAAAGCTTAATTTAGGAGGGAGAGCTGGGGGAGGAAAGGAAGCTCAAGTGTGTTGTATACTTAAAACTTAGCTTACAGATAGGAATAGTGAATATAAAGAAAAAAAAAGTCTCTTTTCTCTGTATACACACACTTTTTCTTGATATTCAAAAGAGACCTACAATTTGTTTTCTTACTTTCACATTTCTTCCCATTTTAGGGAAGGAGAAGAACTCATAACATAAGAAAATATTTTTGACATGTACAGAAGGAGCTTGGAAAATTACAACTCCGGGTCTTACAAGATTACTTTTTAGACCACTGCAAATCATCAAATAATTTTCCCCACAAAATTTTCATCAGGCCTTTGGCAGGTCAATTGCCACTCAAAAAGCCAGGAGACAGAGTCAAGTGCTCAAGCAGTCGCAAAGAGCGAGGCTCACTTTGCTCACACAGCAAGGTTCATAAGCTGCTCAGAAGGAAAAAAGGAGTGAGGACACAACTCAGGTTTCTTCACTGTAAACAAAAGGAAGGGGTTGAAGAATGAAAATGCTTAAGGAGGATGAAGGATCCTCATCTGCCACCTCTCCCACACAACATACTTTTCAAAACCCTCCTAGTGCACAGTCTCTGAATCTCATCCTAGTTTTTCCTCACAGACACCTCCCACACCAGTGGGTGCTTTCAGTGTTCTCTGCCGGATAGCTCATGTTCTTCACAGCAACCCAATTCAAAGATGCTCAAGAAAGAAAAGTTAACAACAGCTTTCGTTCCTGGCACTTGGTGAAAAAGAAGTGTGCTTTTGAGTCAGGAAGGCCGGAGTGGGTCCAGAGAAGGGCAATGAAACTAGTGAAGGAGCTGGAGCACAAGTCTTATGAGGAGCGGCTGAGGGAACTGGGACTGTTTAGTCTGGAGAAAAGGAGGCTCAGAGGAGACCTTATTGCCCTCTACAACTACCTGAAAGGAAGTTGTGGTGAGCTGGGGGTCGGCCTCTTCTCGCAGGTAACTAGTGACAGGACAAGGGGGAATGGCTGCAAGTTGCGCCTGGGGAAGTTCAGGTTGGAGATGAGGAGAAATTTCTTCTCAGAAAGGGTGGTCGGGCACTGGAACAGGTTGGCCAGGGAGGTGGTGGAGTCACTGTCCCTGGGTGCGTTTAAAGAAAGGTTGGATGTGGTACTTAGGGACATGGTTTAGTGGGTAGTAGGGGGACAGTTGCACTAGATGATCCTCGAGATCTCTTCCAACCTTAATGATTCTATGTCAGCAGCAGAAAAGCTGAAGGTGGGAGAGATGCTATCTATGAAAGACAGGGGCAGTTTGGAACTGGAAGTTGTTAACATGAACTTCTGTCCTTGAAAATGAGCACATCAGAAATCCTTGTCAGTGGCCCCGATCCTTGCAATACACCCAGTCACATGAAGACCATGTGTGCCTAAGGGAATTGCTATGGCCATATGTGGGATTTAAATTATATTGGGAAATCAACAGTGCACAGCAGCACCAGGATCAAAGAAACATGCAAGAAGCTTGATGGTTTTTAGGGTTTGAGGTTGTTAGGGGGAGTTTGGGGGGAAAGGGGGTGTGTTGTGTTTAATCTTCTTCCTCAAATGTGCTATCCTCATCTCAGCCAAGACAGCTGCTCACATCAGTGAAGCTTCCTGGATTTTGTAGTACTTCCATGATGACATGCTCCATGCTGCACTCAAATGTCATATATATATATATATGTGTATAAGCAGCATGCTCCTGAAGGAGTGAATTAGGGACACACTCAGTTTGTACTGTCCTCAGAGAACAGCGTGTGGTTTGGTTTTTGTTTGTTTGGTTTTTTTGTTTGTTTTTTTTTTTAATTCTAGCACTGTGAGCTTCAGAGTCACGGCTTCTAGATAATTAGGATGACAGCCACAGACTTGTTCTTGGGCTGGGAGCATTATTTCCTCCCACCCGCCATAGCTGCAGCATATATACACCGAATATTTCTGTACCATATGACACCATTACAGCTTCACAGCTCTTCTGCAGTTACAAGGCCATCCCGACCCCTAATACAATTATCGCTGTCCCTCCTTTTTTGCCTCCTGCCTCTTTTCCATGATTGTTTTCTCTTCGATATGAATTTCCTTCCATCAGTGCCCATGGTAACATCCATAGAAATAGCAGCAGGCTAGACAGTGGCCGTGAACAGCTCCCTAACCATGGAAACCTGCCAACATTTTTCACAAATATAATAAGATGTGCCACAGAAGCAAAAAGCATAACAGCACTTCTTATACTCCCTTGCACATCCTTGACACGTTGCGGTAGCCAGAGCAATTTGTGAACATGGTCAAGCGCCTCTTTACATTGACGCACCTTAACGGCATGTTCAAAGATTCCAGGACTATGAATGAACTAAATAGATACCTTCACATTAGCCATCAAACAATACTTGAGTCACCATGCTGTCAAAGATTGTTGTGATAAAGATGTACAACACATGGTCTGCTGAAAGAAACACTGAAACTGTTGCACATTAGAAAATTTCAAAGGCGTGCACTGAATATTTAAAATTCTCAGCAATTAGGGATATGGCTTTTGGGTGTGGGGGGGGTGGTTGGATTTCTTTTTAAGTAACTTTTGTTATGAGATTTTTACAGGGGGAATGACACGATCATATCCCAAAGCATTAATGTTGAGAGCCTGAAATCCTGTAGCGTTTTCTTTTAAAATAATCACCAATTGCTTCTCAGAGTGTCTGTTTACTGAGAACATTAAATGATTAAGTTTGCAGTGGTGAATCAGAATGAGTGGCAGACCCAGGCTTATTTGGAAAGCAGTCAAACTGTATTTAGACTGGAAGATGTTAAATGCAGTAAAACACAGATATGCATGCTGTTAGGAGGTTCCACACAGGGACAGGGAAACTTTCAGCTTGCAGCAGAGAAGTGGTCCATCTAGACCTGCATGGGAATCAAGGCCAGATCTATATGCACTTTAGAGAAAGGCATGAGAAATTGCATGCCTGGCTGCCATGTGATGCTCAACTAGTCATTCTCTCCTCTTCTTCAATCAGCTTCAGACAGATTATGCCCCAGAGCACAGAGGTTCACATCCCTTACTTAACAACCAAGCCCAGATTTTCAGCTGCTGTTTAACAGCCCTTGCCTTTAGGTTACATATTTTCATCTGAATGCTTTCCACTATTACCTGAAATTACTTGGTCACCTGTAAAAATGCTTCTCCTTTCCAAAACCCTGTCAATTTACAGGCTATAAGCCTGTGGATGCACCAAGCCTCACACAGAAATTTTTAACATGGATACTTGCTAGTGGATGTATTTTGGCATTTCTGTATACAGGACTGCTTACTAGCACAAGGAGATCATTACCATAATTGATAATACCATTGATAATTATGAGGCTTTACTTTCAGCTCCCCAAAATGTGCAAGATCTAATGCATTCTGATTAATCCAAGGTAGGAATTTAAACTGCTATAGCATACCACTTGAACAACACACACCTAAGCCAACGCTTTCCCATCAGAGCATCCTCACATAGAATCATTAAGGTTGGAAGAGACCTCAAGGATCATCCAAGTCCAGCCGTCCCCCTACCACCTATTAACCACTAAACTATGTCCCTAAGTGCCACATTCAACCTTTCCTTAAACACCCGCAGGGACGGTGACTCCACCACCTCCCTGGGCAACCCATTTCAATGCCCAACCACCCTTTTCGAGAAGAAATTTCTCCTAATCTCCAACCTGAACAGGGTTGTACATGTCTACCTACATCTATATAATTATATCCATATGACAAATAGTAGTACTTCTTTTAGAGAGGGATTTGATCCATACAACATCCCAAACTGTTATTAACTTCTTTCCAAGTCCCTCTCTGAACTCCTGAAGCTGCCTACTCTTCCTCATATCCTGCCTAAGCTAGGCTAGAGCTGCCAGCTTCCAAACTGCACTTCATCAGGTCAGCCTCCTGACCCCTCCCCAGCTTCCTGGGGCCACAAAAAAGGTCCATAGGCAGAACTGAATGAACATGTAAAGGCTGGACCACAGTATGTAAAGATGTATTGTGAGAAGCAGCAGGCAGTGGAAGAAATCAGTCACTCAAAAGTGAGGTGCCACCATTTAGTCAATCTACAGCATCTCGTCTCACTTCAAAGGAGAGACTCACTCTCTCACTGTGTTTTTTGCAGCACACGTAACTTCCAATTTGGGCATGAAAAACTAACACACCACCTCAGAAAGGTGGTCTGCTGCCTTTCAGACCAAGGCATAAGCAGAGTTTAGCATGAAAGTGAACTCGGAGAGGGCTGCGATGGCAGAACAGTAGTTTCATTTTTATTAGTCCTGTGACAGAGTCAGTCAGCCTTTACATTCCTGTAAGATCACAGGACTACTGTGCTTGGTCAGCAATTCAGTATTCTCAGGTAATTTTTCCTCAAGTCGCTCCTAACAGCCTCTGACTCACTAGCGAGGTCTAAATACAACTTCTACTTCATTCACCGTCACTACAGCTGTGGGAGGAAGGCAAGCAGAGCCCACGCACAGCAGTCCTAACCATACCACTCCCTCAATTTGCAAGCTTTCCTCTAAATGCCCAATGAGTTAGGCACCACCATCCTAGAAGCAGTTGTAGAATCAGTGAGACCAAGTGAACTGCAAACAGTGGTACGGCTGTAGTTTCTAGCACTTCACTAATTACTGTCTGGGTAATGGAGCTGAACCTTTCCACACAGCATGATGTTACTGCAGCAGTTTGCCTGACATACCCTAAAGACTCCAAGAACATGATATTTCTTTAGGACTTAAAAGGAGGGTTAATATCCAAGAACAATTTAAAAGATTTAATTAAAATGTCACTTTCATGATTTTCTAAGAAACTAGTCTCTCAGGATTTTGAAGAACAAAACCTAGCCAGGCAGATGAGAGAGATTTTCACTAAGTAACAAAGATAGAACATCAAGACAGAAATTAATTCCACGCGCTACCACCCCAAGAACAGAAAGTAGCAATAAAGGGAAACAGAGAATGTCATTGTAGGGCTTGAGGGAAAAGGCCTTATGATTCTATTTTTCAAAACTAGCAATGGAATTGAAAATTATCCTAGTGATTCAAATATCTCAAAGAGATACAGAAAAAGCACTGCTCGCTCTGGGTTTCTGTAAAAACAGCATCCTTGGAATGAGACTCAGTGGTTATGGAAGATTCCTCCTCGATATTCCTTCTCAAAAGCAGTTGAGAATTCAATACAACTCCTAAAATAATATATATTTTTATGTATAGGCAAACACATAAACTAGGTAGCACTTTTTGACCATCTGGAATTGGATTTTATGTATTAGTTTGTGTAAACCAAGTAAGTTACAAGTTCTTGATATATGTGTGTAGCCTGCAACCTGCCCTTTCATCAGGTTTAGGCTGCATGCATTTGTTTTCATTTTAGAAAGCTGTTCACTTAACCTTGAACCTAAAGAGCAGCTCTCACAGGGATAATTGATTTTGGTAACTTTCTTAATTTTCTTTCCAGTGAACATAGCGGGAGTGCGTGGCCCTTTGACTTTCAGAATACAAAATTCCAAGTGAACACCTTCCCTGCTTCTGCCCTTGCCTGTTAACACCTTTTCCATTAAAAGCATCTTTGATAGAAACAGTCAGGGGTTGAGGTTGACTCAGGTACACATAAGACTGATTAATCACCAAGAACACAGATGCTACCAGCACAGATGACTTTGATGGAGGACGTGCACAGTTCTTACAGCGCAGCTGAACCATGCCGCAAACTGCCAGGCATGGAGGCAGCACGGTATATGCTATAGAGAATATCGCTGTCTGAGAGAAAGCTTAAACCCAGTCCCGAAGCAGTTTAGATTAAGCTGTGGTTACTATTTCCATGGCCTTTGGAACAGCCTCCTAACCTGAAGTACCCACAGCATCTATGGTCACTGCAGCATCCATCACTTGATTTTTGGCATCTTTTATCCCAAAGGCATCCTAGCTGTAGAACACCCCCATGTCCACAAAAGCAGTGTCTTATTTTTTCTTTGCTGAGGAAAACTATATTCTCACTCCATTTTGAAAGCTTGTCTCTCTTAAAGTTGTCTTCAGAGTGATCAAGGCAGCGCACTGCCAGATTCTGGTGCCAATCTTCAGTTTTAAGAAGGGGTATAGTTCTGTAGCCACTTACACTTGCTAAAATTCCTGTCCTCCTCCTAACACCTATTTGAGAAGTAGGATCCAGTTGCTTATAGCATATAAAGCAGGCAAGCAAGCATGGCTTTTTAGGGGACTGGTGGAATACAGCCTTCTGTCAGTGGATTTGTTCAAGGCCTGCTTCCAAACTTCATTTATGTTGTTCTAGACATTTCACAGATAAGGACCAAAGTGAGGTACAACTCCCTGCTTCACAAGCGCTCAGTGTGTAAGAGGTCTTGGAATGCTTTCAGCACATCATCCATCCTTCTCCAGGTCCAGGAAGCACCCAGAAGCCTCAGATGTTACACAGTGATGCTGTGTGCAACTTCATTTCTTAAGCTAGAGGTTTCTGAGCTCAAAATCAGGAGCCTACAAATTTTTAAGTTTCATTCATGCATCACAAAGCCTACCCAGCCTCACTGGAAGGAGATGCACAAAGACAGACACTGAGGGGGTCCCTTCCAACCCTAACCATTCTATGAGAACCTTAGATCAGACATATTTAGGCACCTGTACCACAGGAAGGACAGTATCGGAGAAGGTGGAAGGAGGTCTCAAGGGGTTAGAGAAGCCTGTGAGATATAGTCAGCACTTTATGAATTCCATTTTCAGAAAGCATAAGAACAATTTATGCTCAGATTCAGGGCTTCTCAGTCACTGTTTTAAAACCTTGGAAGGCTTTATACTCAGATTTCTCAGGGGTATTTTAAGTATTTAAATCCCATTACCATGCAGGGCCTTTTGTAGATCAGCACCTCAGCATATAATTCAGGGGATTTTCAACCATGTCTTTCTCCCATTGGCTCTCACGGGAGTTAGTCATTAAAAAAAAAAAATTAGGACAGCACTAATTATAGAATAAAACCTGACAGAGGTGGTCTATCTTAAGGAATTTATTTGGAATAACAATTTTCAGAACAACTACATTTAACAGTATAGCTGAATTCACAGTTGAATAATAGGGACTGTTTTAAGACGAACTCTTGCTGTGCAGTATGTCTTGTTCTCTGCAGTGTTAGCAGGCAGCTGATTATCCCCATTTTTGGATAAGGATAAGCCTTGAAAGCTTATGTCCCACCTTGTTAAACAGAGAACAGTTCCTGTGTATGTCCTTTGAAGCACATATTTCTGCAAGCTTTAATTCAGCTCTGAATCTCCAACACACTGTTTCTGGATGTTTCAAGACTAAACATTCAGCAATGCATCAACATTACCATGAGGAACATTACCTTGTACTCAAGTGCCTTTTTAGAAGCCTTGGAGGGGTATCATACTGATGATTAGTTATGTTTGTAGTGTCTGTTAGCTCTTTTACAGATCCTCTATTTTTATTTCCCTTTCAGCTTTCTTAAGCCATTTTAGAAATGACATCTCACACTTACCCTTTCCCCGTTCACTGAATTGACAGCCATCCTCTAGTAGTCCTTATGAGGTAGCTGCTAACAGTACCAGACCTGCTTCAGCTCACTCTTTGACCATCCCAGAATGAACATGTGACAGTTTGAAGGAACTTCATTTAGTATTTTGAAAAATACTCTTATAAAAAACACTGCATAGAACAGTTATTCAACAGTAGATGCCCCATTGCAATCCCAAGACATGACTGCAATTCATACAGATGTTCTCAAGCCAGAACTTAACCCTGGTTATCTGGCTCAGTTTTCATGTCCTTAACAAGCCGTCATGTTCTCACCAAGGGTCGCTGGCACCTGCTTCATGGCCCAGAAACTAGGTCCTAAGTGACCATGGCTACACATTCCTCCTGATGTACAAAGACTACACTATTTAGATCCCAGATTCTCCAGCAGGTATCTCCTGAACCATTGGAAATGGGATCTTCCATGTTAGCCCATGTGAGATCTGCAGTAACATCTGAACACCACAAAGCATGAATAGGAGCAGCACTAGTCCACGGGGTTTATATATTCTCCCCTCATGTGTCTAGGGAAGAAAAAAAAAAGTTAACACAACACAGTATATGGGTGTTCAAAAGAACCCCACATTTATTGCATGTCATTATAAGGTCTATAAATGGGTATGTCTGTAAATGTATTTGTCCACATCACTGAAAATCCAAGCACACAGAATTTAAAAACAAAGACTGAAGAAAGCAATGAGAAATGCCATGTTGTGACCTTACCACCTGAGGAAGGTGTTAATGCCTAACAGAAGATCTCTGTGGTAATCCAGTTAGCTCCTAAAATGCAGTTATAACTTCACAGCAGCCTGAACCAGATAATTTACAGCTTCAATACTTCCAGATTCAGGCAGAATCTTGGTGTAATTTAGCAATTTATTTCTTGACTAGCAATCAATTTAACAAGCACAGGTGACATAGAAGAAAATACGAAAATGTAGGCTTTTCAAAAGTGAGTCAATTAAGGAGTTAATTATTTTATTAATTTACATAGTGCATTGTGCTCAGCTTTACTGAGTCAGGCCAGGAACCCTTCGCAAGTATCTTAAGGAAGAAAAGGTGACGCTCTCCGTACAAGTGGTAAAAGAAGTCAAACCTGCAAAGGCTTCAAGTGACAAATCATCCTCCGGCTATACATAGCCAATACTTCAAACACAAAACGGGATTGGAGCCCTTCAAGGCTTCTTCCAATGCACTCTGACCATGAGGGATGTTTTCTCCAGCCACAGCTGACTGATAAGTTGCTCTAGGCTCAGAACTGAGAGGAAGTCAAGTTCCTCCAGATTCAGGCAGAAGACCTGAATGTAAACAAGGGAGCAGCAGAAGGGGGATGTCACTGAACAAATTACTTTGCAGCATGAACCTGGAATTTTGTTACCAGCCCCCATGGCCATGTCTATACTAGTGAACCAGCCAGGGTGCAGGTATGAGCACTGTCTCATGACACTGCTTGTTGTCACGCTGCCTGACCACATTTTGGTATATGTCACCCAGACAGTGCAAGGACATGGTCACAGACCATGCTTCTCATATGCAGCATGGATGGGAGGAAAAAGTGGGGACAGACATGAGTGTAGCCCTACAGAGGAAAGCCATACCAGGCCAAGTTGCCCTCAAGACTGCAGTAAAGGACCTGGCCTGTTTTACTTACTGATAGACACGTGCCGTCCAGAAGTACTGGCAACTGTGGAGACAATTGCTTCTGTTTCTAAGAGATGCCAAGTACTATAAAAATTATAACAGTTTCCTTGGCCTAAAAAAAGCCTAACATTCTTTTTATTTTTGACACAGATGAGTCAGCAGATAGGAAAAGCAGTTCCCAAATATAGTGCCTTATGCCAGAGGACACAGCAAGAAAGAAATATGATCAGGCCTCCTCCCTCACACAAATCACAGCAATACATCACTTGTGATGAACCCCATCGGCCAAATAGCACTGCCCATCACCAGCCCTTCCTTGAAAGGTCCCTGAAGTATTCCAACAGTGAACAAAAAAACCCAGTATTTTGTTGGATGTGAGATGAGGAGATGACTTCCACAACAAGCAGCAGGAAAACTTTCTGATGTGGTTAAGACTACTTGAGATACCCAGCTGGAACAAGAACAGGGACCAAACAGGTAGCTATCTGTATTGTCACCCTCCACCTGATTTTAGGTAGGTCTCTTACCAAAACCACCTTCTCTGGATCATTTTGATCTTTCCCTTGCAAAGGCTTCTTGGACAGGCACTCCAGAGAAGATATTTGAAAACCACCGCTCAGCATCAGCACCGTGCGCTGAAAATTTTGTTCAAGTACAGGACTGTTCTAACTGTTGGCCATATGTCAGTATTGTGAAGCATAACAATTCCATAGCAGTCCAACAGCCAGTCCCTAGTTTGCCACCTTTTTCCCAGAGCAATACTAAGAAAATCCAGTCCCCTTGAAACACGAGCCTCTCTGAAAGATGAAGAGTATTGCAATGCAATTCAAATGTCCCGAGAATTTCTGGCTTTGTGGCCACAGGTCTGAGAAGACAAAATTCATCGCATTTTCACCAACTTCAAGCAGAGGTATACCAATTTACTCCACAGAGGGATATGATGTTAACTAGTACTTTTGGAGTCCTCCCTGGTGAAACGTCCATGAAAAAAAATCATGTTTATAGGGGTTAGCTGCAAAGATTCTGGGATCAAATTTTATTTTTCTTTCATTTGCCCAGAAATCATATCTTACAGTTTTTTGAGACATCATGATCTTTGTAACTTGTTTGGTATTCTTACATATTTCTCATTAAAAACACAAAGATGAAATTACCTTCACTAACAATTGAGAGCAATTTTTGTGTAAGGAGTTACACAATGTAAGCAGTTTCCTCTTTTGCAAGGTGCCTGCATACCAGGAAAGGGAATATTTTTATGAATTCAAAAATGCAACCATGAAATACTGAAATATGTATTGAAGAATTGCTTTTTGAACATAAATACCAGATAAATTATGTAAGTCATAGTGTAAGTGAACCTCATTTCTAAGTGCACCCCAAATACTCTCTAAACTGCTGTGTCTCACTGGAATATAGCTACAAGTTTGAACAGAAATAGGGTTTACCAAAACTTCCTCTAACATTCAGTGTCAGTTAAAGAAAAGAACTAGATTTTAGAAATAGAATTTAATAAGCCTATATAATGCTGAACATAAATCATGCCATTCACAATAACCACCACCTCAGATAACCTCAGTGAAGCTGTCAGCCATATTCTACTCCCTAACTCATTGCCTGGTCTAAGAACATAAAAGTTTTGAGATATTTCCATGAATTTCAAAAGAACTAGGGACTTCAATGTTGGCTATTGTTTCTCATTCCTTCAGGATAAAGTTTATACCTTTCCTTAAAGGTGTACATTTGCTAATATGTCATGAGAAATTGCTACAGTACACAAAAGGCAAACAATCAGATAACTGAGCAAATTATACATTGATTGAGGCCTCCAAATCCATCAGTCTAAAACTCTTTGCCATGTATCAAAGCACTTAGCCTTATTTCTATCACTGCCTCTTTACTAATTTCCGGTTTTATGTCACTCAAAATATACCAGACACTGAGCATATTTATATGCCAAGTGATTGTGCCGCAGAAGGACAGAAAGGATTTTTGAAGGATGCATGACAAGATACCCAAAAGGCTACAAAATAGTACCTCATAGCTATATCTTTTTCCAGTTTGCACTCTCACGTCACGGAGTACAGTACTTGTAGCTATCTGTTGAGCTAATTGTCTACTGCGAGGTATGAATGCATTGTTGGCAGGACATCTTCCTTCTTGGCCACTATATTACCTACCTCCATGCTACCCAGGGTTCAGGACATTCTCAGATGAAAGAGCAGTGGGTATGAGGACCCACTACCTCAAAAACACACCCTTAATAATGAAGTGATCAAAACAGTCTCCAGATCAAAAGCCACAAACAGCAGGTTTACGTAGACATGGTATCTCTTGCAAAAAAAAAGACCTGTTCAGTAAGAGCTACAAACCAACAGGTAACCTGATCTAGGCACAGAAGACACCAGAAGCCTATAAAATTGGACCTGTCTGGTCCAATTGAACAGTAACTGATAACAAGATCCAATTTGTCTCAGCACTAGTGGATTTCAATGCAGTTGGGTTTTTTTCCTAATTTACTTCAGTTTCCGAAATCAGGATCACAGAGAAACCTGCAGAAAGTATAACAGAAGAATACCCCCACACTACTAAAGCAAACAGATACACATAGCAGAGAGCAAGCTCCTTGCTGGCCTTTCTACATCAACTTTTTCCTCATCAGTAAGAGCACAGCATGAATGTAATTAACATACAAGAAGAATAAGTCAAAACAAACTGGATCTCAAGAGATGAAAACATAGCAGCAGCAGATGGAGACAGCAGTAAACATTGAAGATGCTGGCAATACTCAGTTCTCTCCCCTAGTATTTCTGAGGAAATATTAATTCAGAGTTAAGCATATGTACATAATGGTCAACTTACAGTGCAAGCATCATCTCTTGAGAGGTACCACTGTCAAGTACACAAACTCAGTGTAGATGTACATGGAATCACAGTCAACTCATAGAACTAGCAGATGAGCTTGCTTCCATCCAGCACTCTCAGGGACAAAGCTCATTCTTGAAAGTGACTTTTATTTTGCAACATGCAACTTAAGCTAAGGCTTGAGAAATTAATTAGTAGCCATTACACACATGAAAGAACGGAAAGAGCTAGTACCAACTGTCTCATATTAACCACTTTGCAGGTCTACAGACCTTCTATTGACTTTACCAGGAAAGAAGTTCATCATCTCATCCCCTTATAGCCCAGGCAACACCTGTGAGTGAACCTCATTACAATGTACTTCTGAAGCTGGGTTTAGATAGGGTAATAGATTAAATACCTATTAACAGGAAGTCAAAGGGCACAAGACTGTTAATCGTGCATTTATGGAGGCCCCTGAGCCATCACCATAGCAGGTTTTAATTGGGTTTTCTATTGAGAGAATTCCTCCTTTGTGATTTATCATGAAGAAACAAAATAGTCTTATTTTGAAATGCTAATTCATTATCTAGCATAAGCTTAATTAAAAAAAAAAAAAAAACACCAAACCACAAACAAAAAGAAACCCCTCCAGAACCACCAAAACCCTACTCTGGATAACACAAAAGATCTGAAGAAACCACCTAACCTCTCTGCCAAAGAAAGTCTGGAAGATCTCATCTCACCACTTTATCTCTGTATAGTAATTCTAAATGTTTTACATTAACCTGCCTCAGTACAGTAGGTAACAGAGCGATTTGAAAATGTCCCTGTCCTAAGGCTTGAAGGAATCTGAGGTTGAGGAGCGCTGCGATGCTATTCTTCCACATAACTGCACTGAAAATGCACTTGGATGCCTTTGCTATAACAGTCAGGCAGGAATTCTTAGCGAAACACTTTTATCACCCCTACCCATACAATTGAGATTCAGACAAAGACAACTTTGGGGTTTATTCCACACAGCCACCTAAACTGAGGAAGCACTTACTGCTGAGTCACTGATGAAGTGTTAACTGTTGACATTGTGGGGAATTTTGCCATTGACTTCAGTGGAGCTACACTATTGTCCAAACGGTAATAAGAGGTGTTACTCTCTTTTAAGAGACTGCTGAAAAGCACAAAAATGTCTTTCTCATCTTCTGCATATTTCAGGCTATACAATTTCAGACAACTTCTGAATGAAGCCTCTTGTGGACTGAGACATCTTCCCAAAAGACTGCCAATCTTGATTAAGAAATAGAATGGAGAAGAACCTAGCAAACTCTCAGTCAAACTGTTAAAACAATTAGTTTGCCTTACAGTTAGAATAATGTTCCTCATTTCTAGGCTGCATTAGCATTGCATTAGTTTTGAACCCCTTTATCACAATACCTTATTTTCTCTTAGATTACAGTCATTAACTACCTGAAATTGCCTCTACTACAATAGCCATAGTGTTGATTACAGCAATGAAAATGCTATAAATCAACTAAAACTCCTTCCCTATAAAAACCATAGTCTAGTTCAATGTCATTAAACAGATTATTACCAAGATGCACCTTCACAACAGCAGGACCATTTAGCCACTGAAATAAGTAACCAAGAAAGTCATTACCCCCCTTACATCTGAGGAAACAAAGGGCTGGTTGGTTTGGTTGCAAAACACAAACTTTTTTTTTTGGACTGACACAAAATGAGAGGGTTTGTTTCATCTTGGGACTACTCTGTTTCTTTGTCTCATCTTTTCTCTCTGTCTTGCTCCATTTATTAAAGAAAACCAAACCACTAGTGAAAGCATTAAGTTTCAAAATAGAAATATTTTGACATTTCACATGTCACTTGAAATATTTTATTTTTAATAGTGCTTTATCAAAATGTCTTTTTTTCAAAATCTTTCCTTTCTTCTTCCATTTTTTTCTCCACTGAACCAAATAAAAAAAAGTACTTCCTTTTCCCAACCCTTCAGAAACTCTTTTTTTCCAGTGAATTTGCAATCTGTCAGAACAAAATTATGTGTTTATTTATGTAACAGGTAAAAATAATTCCAAAAGTTGCAGAACAGAATTATTGCCCTTGGTTATGAGAGACGTTGAATAGAAAAGTATAATGGTATCTTTCAGCCTTGAAATTGATACCGTAAGCAAAAAGAATTAGAGAATTTTCTTTGAATGACATGTATATCAATCATGAATAGAAGATTATAGTTTTTCCACTTCCAGCTGTAGAGCATTATGGATTGCATTCAAAATCCATAAAGCTAGCCAACTAAAAAGGCATAGTTGATGACCTAGTCATCGTTCAAAGCTACATCAGTACCCACCAAACCATGCCAGTGACATCATGACCATTTTATGACCAAGTAAAAAACAATTGGGACATTAATGCATACTACATCTCATTGATTTCAAAAGGCTTAGCTCTCTTCAGTAGTGTACTGGGTCAGGCTGAGCTGGAGTTGATTTCCCCATAGCAGCCCTTACAGCGCTGTGCATTGGTAGCAGCAAGGTGCTGATAACACACCAGGGTTTTGGCTACTGCCGAGCAGTGCCGGCACACATCAAGGCTGTGTCTCCAACCCTTCTTCCACCCCCTCAGCAGTAGGCTGGGGGTGAGCAAGATCCTGGGAGGAGACACAGCCAGGGCAGCTGACCCAGACTGGCCAAAC
>VWZZ01002912.1:967664-991900 GCA_013399095.1 Psophia crepitans
GCCCTCGGCACCTGGGGCTGCCGGGCCGGGAGGGGGGAGGGCTACCACGCAGTTTCGAGAGGCGAGATCTCCGCCGGGGTGCGGGCGCTGCGGAGTTCTTCCACTTCGCCCGGGAAACGGGCGATGCAGAGTGTGTCCTGCCCGGCTGGGGGGAACCTCGCTCCGGCCAGTGCGGCCCTTGGCCGGAGGGGCCGCGACCTGGCGGCTGGGAAGCGGGCGGAGGGGGAGGGCCCGGCCTGTGCCCCCCGCGGGGCCTTGGTGCCCAGTGGAGAGGGCCGTGCTGGTTCCCCTGTGCACGGCAGGGGCGCAGGAGTCGCCTCGGAAAGCAGCCGGGCACCCCAGACGGCCTCGGGGGAGCGGCGGCAGCTGCCCATCCCGCTCCCCCAGCCCCCGGTGAGAGCAGGGCGCCGGGCGGCAGCCGCGGCTGCGTGAGGGCTGGCGTCGGCTCCGGTGAGCTGGGTCAGGCCGAGCACGGCTTGGCCCAGCCTCTGGCCTGGGAGAGCGCTGGGCACTGCCGTGCCGGGTAGCTGAGGCACCGGGAGGGCCGTCTCTGGGAGGGCCGTCAGAGAGGGGTTGGGTATTCCAGCGCCCGCTGTTCGCAGGGGTCTCGCTTTCTGCAGGTGAAGCCTGGAAACGCGGCCCTCGGGACAGGAGGGGCGAAGGGAGAGGGGGCCTTCACCTGTGCGGACCCACTGGCGTTTGTGGCTCACGTTTGGTGGCGGTGCGCTGCCGCGGAGCCGTGGCACGTGCTTGTTTGCGTTGTCCTGCCTTTCAGATGCCGATTCTGTACGGTTTAATTTAAAATGTGTCCATCCCTTCAGTAAGAAAGCGAAGTGGTTGGAAAATTTATTGGGTAATTTTTCTTGGAGCTCGCTCATCTTTTAATCCACCTGTTCACCAGTCCTGTCACATCTCACCAGATCGGTGGAGAATAGTAAAGCTCAAAGTAAACAGGGCAGCTTTTGCCATGGAAACAAAAGTTGCTAGGGGATGGATTGCTACTACGCAGTGGCGTGCTCTGAAGCTGCGATCATACATCTCACATGTTCCCAGGCACCTTGGGTTTATGCACCGAAAAACTCTTAGTGGTGAAAGCACTTCCTGCAGCCTGGGTGCGTGTTCTAAGCTCGTGTAACACAGGTTCGGGTAACAGTGTCGCTCTTTAGCAAAAGTTTCCCAACATGCGACCATTTAGTTTCTCAGCCACGAAGGTGAGACATGCAAATACACATCAACCCTCAAGAGATCGTAGCTACTGCAGCATTTATTCACCCAATGCAAATTTATGCTGTGACACGCGTTTCCTACTTACTCATGGAGAACTGTTTTCTCCCACCACAATCTGACTGCTTTGGTTCCTCTGCCCGATCTGTAAGTAGCAAGAACAGCAGTATTACGTTTACATTGCAGCTGAGGAGAGAGACCATCTTAGGGCAAATTACCAGCCTGCTTCAATGAGTCATGTAGGGCTAGGAAGCCTTCTTCCCTTCTCTCTAAGGGACAAGATATTTTGCAAAAGATAGGAGATTACTTATAAGTGGAAGAGTCTGAGCATAAAGAAAATGTTCTGTAGGACTAATATTATGCAGTGCTTGAAAAAAAATAATGATGCTGGCAGTCCTTTTTTTTTTTTCTTCTATTTAAAAAGGTCATACTACTTGATGCTATCACAACTCTTTCAAGCAAAAGATCATTCTTTTGTGTTCTATTCCACCTCCCAGCTCTTATTTATCGCTTTGCTCATATGCCTGACCAAAACCACCTATTAGGGATTTAGATTGCTAAAGAAAAAAAAAAGTCTCTCTGATTCCAGGCTGTGTCGTTCTTGTAGGCAATTCTTCATCAAGCTGTTAAAAACACTACACCCTCTTTTCTCTCTCTTGCCTAAACCTACAGACAGTGCAGTGAATGCCAGATAGTGTTTATACAGCTTTCTGTCACATTACATTGAGTTTTCTTAAATTAATTGCAGTAACTACAGTTGCTGGTTCAGACTCAGCAATGTGCTTCACCTTCTTTCTGAATTCCGGAGAAAACAAAGCAGCTCCAAGATTGTCTCCTGGTGGCAGCTGGTGTAGTAATGCAAGTGAGCTTTGGCAGGCCATGTTATCTGGTCATGTGCGATCTGGCCCTTCCTTCTACTGACCTTGTGGAGTCACTTACACCTGGGGAAAATCCCTCCCTTTCTACTCATTGTGTGATGCTAGATATACTTACCTGAATGACTTAAGTTGGCAAGGAGTTAAGCATAATTTATTTAAGGAGGTAGGGTAAGGACCTGAGAGAATGAGTCTCTGCAGGCAGAGCTTTAGCTGGGCTCTTTACTTTCTTCTCCTTCTGATGTGGGGGATGGAGTGCTTGGTTACTCATAGCCCAAAGACATGTTGAGGGATATGGACATAAACTCTTCTTCTCCTGAGGTGTAGGCTGTGTGACCCTGTGTGTGCGAGCTGGGGCAGCTATGGTAGCTTCATCCTCTTGCCCTGAGGCCTTTATGAGGTGGGGAGAATTCTTCAGTGCTTGTCCTCTGGAAGATGGCAGCTAGCTGTTGAAGAAATGGTGGCAGTGAGAAAGGAGGACTTCTTTTTCTCTCTTTTCAAGTAGGGAATAAACAGCAGAAGGAGGGAATGCCAAGGGAAACAAAAAGAGCTCTTTTGCAAGAGAAAAAACAGGCTCCAAAAGCAGAAGAACTTTCAGCGTTTCCCCACAAGAGTTCAGATGATATACTTACATCCATACCGTTATTATTTTTTTTTGTACCTCAGAAAGTAATAAGTGTTCAAAAGCTCCTAGTGTTGTAAAAGAGCACAACAAACTAACTTTATTCAATGTATTAACTGTAGTGGGAAACTCACGTGTTATCAACATGCAGCTTGACATGGGGTGCCCCAGGTGCCAGGCTGTCTCTGCTCACCTGTTGAGCAGCTGGTGCTACCCATGGGTTTCCTGCTGTCTCAAGGTCTCCATCCACCTTGCCTGGGAAGACCAGTGCCTTGAGCACGCTCTGGAGGGCACTGATGCTGGACCATCAGTGGAGAGCAAGCCTGTCCACAGAGCACTTCTTTGATTTCCTAGCGCTTTACAGTGGCTGCAGTGGAAAAGGGAAACCTGCTGGGGATGCAAAGGCAGTTCTGGGTTCAAAGAAGGATCTCCTGCCAGAAGCTGTGCCTGGTGTTACCCCTGCTGCTCTGCAAAGCTCAGCCATCAGCACTGTCCCCCACCCACCTCTCCTGGAGGGAGCTCTGGCCCTTGCTAGGGCCCCCAGCATCATGTGGGCATCCTTCTCTGCTTGGTCGTGGCTTCTGAGAGAGCCTTGAAACCTCATCAAAAGTTACAAGAGAGATATTTGCAATCCCAAAGTAAATAGGTATTAGATACACAAAATAAATAAAGCTCCGAGAGTACCATTTTTTTATAAAGAGGAAAAAGCAAACCCTTCTTTATCCCTTAGCCAAGAACGCAACCAGATTCCAAAAGGCTGGAAGATCACTCTTACACCAGCTGTGATTTCAAAGCCAGCCAAGACCTTCATTTAGGCTGTTGCCATTCCCCAGTAATATTTTCTGGCATCTGCTTAATTTAAATACAGCAGTGTCTGTTTCTTCAATACTCAGGTACTTCATACCCAGCGAGATCACCCATGGCAGTCTGCCATTCTTAAAAAGATATTTTTCTGGAAAGCTCTACAGAGGAAAAGGACCTTGGGGTGTTGGTTGATGCTCACCTGGACATGAGCCGGCAGTGTGCCCAGGTGGCCAAGAAGGCCAGCGGCATCCTGGCTTGTATCAGGAACAGTGTAGCCAGCAGGAGCAGGGAGGTGATCGTCCCCCTGTACTCAGCCCTGGTGAGGCTGCACCTCGAGTGCTGTGTCCAGTTTTGGGCCCCTCACCACAAGAAAGACATCGAGGCCCTGGAGTGTGTCCAGAGAAGGGCAACGAAGCTGGTGAAGGGGCTGGAGCACAGGTCTTATGAGGAGTGGCTGAAGGAACTGGGCTTGTTTAGTCTGGAGAAGAGGAGGCTGAGGGGAGACCTTATTGCCCTCTACAACTACCTGAAAGGAAGTTCTGGTGAGCTGGGGGTCGGCCTCTTCTTGCAGATAACTGTTGATAGGACTAGGGGAAACGGCTGCATGTTGTGCCAGGGGGGGGTTAGGTTGGAGATGAGGAGAAATTTTTTCTCGGAAAGGGTGGTCGGGCACTGGAACGGGTTGCCCAGGGAGGTGGTGGAGTCACCGTCCCTGCGGGTGTTTAAAGAAAGGTTGGATGTGGTACTTAGGGACATGGTTTATTGGGTAATAGGTGGTGGGGGGACGATTGGACTAGATGATCCTTGAGGTCTTTTCCAACCTTAATGATTCTATGACTCCTGAAAGGCAAAGGGCTGTAAAATTGGGAGGTCGTAGCTGCCATGAGCATGTCAAACCTTCCCTGTAAGTAAAATTGCTGTGGCATTTGGATGAACTGGCTGAAGCTGATATAAATTGAGCTGTGACATTCAGATGCAAGTACTGATTAATAATTCTCTCTGGACTAAGACCTTTTGAGCTTCTTTAAAGAGAAGTCAGTCAGCTTAAGAAACATTGACCTGTTGCTCAAGTTTTTTAGGGACTAGTATTACTTAAATGAATTCAGTATCATTACACCTGTGCAAGCAAGTTCAGACCTGGGACCTGCACAGTTAAATAGAAGTTTTGTGTGTTAAGAGAACTTCCTGCGAAGTGGAAAGAGTAGGGAACATTGTTGGTAGTTTTCATAGCAGACAAAATTCTGACTTTAATAAACTCAGCAGGAGCTTGGGCATTGACTTCTCCAAGAGAGCGGTGGTTTGCAACGAGTTTAGCATTTCCATTTCACTCACTTCAGTGAGCAGAATGGTGCTGCTATGGCATTCCATCTTTTTCATTTTTAATTATGCATATTTAAGTACAGGATATGGATAGTTTCAATCTGTCTAGGACTTATTTTGCCTCATGGCTATGAATGTTATATCAATGCTTAATCCTGCACTCAAAAGCTTGGGCAAAAGCATTTAGAAAACCTTACCCAGCAGTTTGGAAAGTTCCTAAGGTTGCAAGCTCCAGTTACCTGAAGCAGTGTGGATGAGAGGCAACATGAGCTCTTGAGGGATGCTGGCTTTTGTTACCTGATATGTGTTTTTTCAATTTCCATGGAAACGCAGTAGCACGCTAGTGCGAAAGATGGGGAGCGGGCACTCTGCGTATGGGAAAAATGTCCTCTGCAGCACCTTCAGGCTGTGCTGCACCAAGATGCCGAGTGCCTCGGGTTCGCTTGAGCAGAGTCGCCTCATGCAACTCTAACAGGTTCATTTCTTGGTTTGGAAAAAAAGTGAAGGAGAGGTCTCTCCTGGGCTGCAGTTCTTGGTGTCATGTGGAGAGTTTGTAGCCAGCTTTGCTCTCCCACCACGTTGATAACGATCTGCTTTGCACGAAACCTGTCATTGCAGGTAGGAAGGATGAGCTCCTATGCTGACATCTGCGGGTCCAAGAATGCGCAGGGCAGCACCGAGGGAGGGTACCAACGCTACGGAGTTCGATCCTACCTGCATCAGTTTTATGAGGACTGCACAGCTTCAATTTGGGAGTATGAGGATGATTTTCAGATCCAGAGATCGCCTAGCAGGTGGAGCTCTACGTTCTGGAAGGTACTGCCTGTTGCTGTTTGCTCCCATTTCAAGGCTTTCCCATGTAACTAATTGTTTTAGGTAGTAATCCAGAAAGGCCTTCTGTTGCTCAGTTTTCCCTGAGATGACTAACCATCTCTCTGAAAGCAGGGTGCTCTTACCAGGATACATCAGCTTCCAAGGGAGTTCCGGGGTCTTTGGATCCTCTAGTTTCTGTGTCACAAGGAGCCATGGCGCTGAAACCTCAAAATCTTGTCTGGGAAACCCCACCCACAGCTTGAACATGTAGCTTACTTCTGCTCTGCACTTACAATAGTCCTGCCAGATTATTGGGAATAGGACTGGTAGGTTAACAGCAGTAACTCTGGGACTGCGTGACCTAGGGATCAAGAAAACCGCAAGAGCTTGGTTAAGGTCAGGGAACTTGACAGAACTGGATAACACCAGAGGTTGGAAGGGGCCTGTGAGACCATCTAATCCAACCCCTCTGTTTTGATGGTAGGGCCATTCTGTGTGAACCAAATTTAGACTTGAAGTGTGCCTGAAATATTCTGCAGTCAGCTCATGGCAATAGCTTCTAATTCCTGCAAGTGAATGACATTTCATGGAGTAAAAATAATTGGTGGATGTGACAGAAACTATCAGCAGGGACTGAACTGTTGGTGCTAACCACCACCTGAAGCTGAAGAAATAGTTGGTGTCACAGCACTGGGGTTAAGCTGTGGTCCTCTCTGTGATGGGGCCTTTGGACAGGAAAGACTGTTTAGACATACGGATGCATGTTGCATCGTTTCCGCAACTGCCAGGACTGAATTATGAGTTGTAAAAAGACAATTTCTCCATACATTTTAGTTTTAGTAGGGCCACCTATAACTTAAAAGAAAAATACCAGCCATTTCCTAGAAGAGCAAAGAGTACTTGCAAGACAATGTGAAAGCTAACTAAGTGCCTCCTAGGACCAGTTACCCACTGAAAACTGGAAAGGCATATTAATTTTTTTCTTTGTGGGTTTTTTTTTTTTTTCCAGGTCGGACTCATCTCTGGGACGGCTTTTATGCTGATAGGTTTAACGGTTCTTGTAGTGGGTTTTCTTGTGCCACCGAAAATCGAAGCTCTTGGGAGAGATGATTTTGTTGTGGTGGATACCCGTGCCATTCAGTTTAACGGGTCCCTTGATATATGCAAGCTGGCTGGAGCAATCTTGTTTTGCATTGGAGGGTCCACCGTGGCAGCGTGTCTGCTGATGTCTGCTTTCGCGAAAAGTTACTCCAAAGAAGAAAAGTACCTCCAGCAAAGATTTAAAGAGAGAATAGCTGATATAAAAGCCCATGCAAACCCAGTCACTAAAGCGCCAGCACCAGGGGAATCAAAGATACCTGTTACTTTGTCCAAAGTTCAAAGTGTCCAACCTTTATCTGAAACCTGATGCTCTCCTTAGGTTTTGTTTCTCACTTGTAGATCACTTCAACTGGAAAATGTCAGCTGTTGTTGGCATACGTGCTAGTCAGCTACACTGAGTGCTCTGCTATACAAACACACAGCTGATGGGGAAGCTGCTCCAATACAAATTTAGCATTGGGAAAAGGCAAATTACATGATTAGACCTGTGACCAATATATTCGGTGTATTTGAACATTTTAATCTGTGTTGAATCAGTAAGTCCTTGCAACAACAATTAGGTGTTTAGCTTATCGGATTGCATCCCTGGAAAACATAGGGTGCGTTTAAGACAGCTGTAGCAGGAACACCCTCCATCCCACTGTTTAAAGTTTAGATGAGCTGGCTGTTTGTTTCATTTTCTTCTTGCCTTTAAAATATTGTTCAGTTCTACTTTTACCACTTGGTTCCACTGTCCAGGAAGTCAAGATCCCAGCAGCATTACCTTCTGGGAAAGGCAAGATATACTTGATCCAGAGTTACAACTTAGACTGTGCAAAACTGCCACTTTTGTCTTAGCCGTTGCCATATTAACAAAAAAGTACAAAATAAAGGTAAAGAATTCATAGGGAGGAGGAACATCATACTCCTGTATCTTTGGCTTGATATTGTTTCTTTCATTATACTGTATTATGTTTGAACCTAACAGCACATGTTTCCATTTTGGCTGGGTACGGCTCACTGAAAGTAGTTTGATATGCCCGGGCCCCATATTCTGTCAGTACATTGATGCCATGTCAGATGACCTTGACATACTCATCTAGAGACATTTTGAAATGCTGTTTATATTTTTATAGAGGATAGAAAAAGTTATGCTTAACCAGATACCTTTGTGTAAATGCTTATCTGAAGACTTGTCCTTTCACAGAAGGCCCTTAATAATTTTCCCACCCAGGGCAATTATTTCACTGTCTCAATCTATGGATTTAAATTAAACTGTATAAAGAAAGATGTGACATTTGTACTCTCTGAAAATATGTGCCACCTTATAGTTCTGTCTATTTTTTGAATGGATTGAATAAAATTCTAGGCGGGAGCCAACCGTGGATTTTGTGAAAAGTCTCTTTCTGGTGAAACAGGTTTCTCTGTAAATCTAATATTTCAGTTTGAAAGGAGAAACTGGCAGTTGAAACTCACCGGTCTCTTACTGCAGTTGCTGTTTTCAGCTTTCGGGGGTAAGGAAATCACTTTAGTGCTGAATAAAAATAATAAAAACAAAGGTTCCAGCACACTAACAGCAGGTACATGGCAACAGCTGTACTCTTTCCCTTGCTGATAAAATTTTGTGGTCTGAGACTCGATTCATACTTCCACTACTTAAATAAGCCAGAACGTATGCGTTTGGAAGTTTCAGCTGAATCTGTGATAATTATCGTGGCTGATAACAGCACTGAAAGTAAAATTTTCTTCTGAAGCAAAAATGCCTCTCCGCAATGCACCTGCAGCGTCCAAGCCCTAGCGCTGAAAAGGCCGGAGCTCGGGAGCTCGTCACACGTACGCGATTGCAGACAGGGAAACAAAGTAGGTTTTGGTGCATCTGACAATCACCGGCACCCGTGTAGTTGGAGTGCAAAAGTACGCCGCACCCAATGCTTAAAAATAAGACTGTAATCTTGGGGAGGGGGCAGATGAAGCGGGGCTAAAGAGGTGGTAAGGTGAGGAGCAGGGTATTGTTTGTTAAAGCAAGCCAGCAAGAACAGGGCTGACAGGTCGTGATTCCTCAGGAGGCGCGTGGCAGGATGGGGACACGGGGACAGGCTGTCGGTGCTGCTGTTAGTTACTTGGGGTAGAGAGGGTCCTCAGCGCTTGCTTTTCAGGGTGGGAGGAATTTTGTTTGTAGCTATGTGCTATCACTGCTGTTGGGCTGTCGGTGCACGGGCAGCAGAAAGTCAAGCTGTCCTGACCTTTTCAAGAGGGAGTTTTTAATTAAAAATTGTGCATAGAGGAAATGTGACATTTTAAGTTTTACAATGAAGCTCACCAAAGGAGATGAGCGTGAGGGCTCCCGTGGCCATCACCAAGCCACTTCTCTCCACCTGCCTTTTGTTAACACAGTACTGGAAGTTTGGCTGAAAATCCAGCTGGAAAAGGACACACACAGGTCGGGCTGTGTTTACCCAAAGCAGCTGCATGGGCACACAGTTCTCCTGAAAATGCACCCCACGTGCAGATACACATGTGCAAGCGTGGCTAAATTTTTGGCCAGCGGCCAGCTGACCCAACTGACCCAACTAGAGCCGATACAAGCACTGGGTTTTCAGTCACACCGCGCATCGCTCCTCTAGAACGGAACATGTTTTGGCAGTACAAGAGAGGATGAGTCATGCACAGCAATACCCAGGTGTTAGGGAAAAAGAAAAACCCTCAAGGATCTTACTGAGGCTTGCTGGGGTAGGAAATGCATTTAGAATTTAGCAGCAGCAGCAAAGCTGGTATCACTGTCACGGCCAACATTGCCGCACACATTTCACCTCATTAAACCCCTGTTTGAGTTGCTTAGAGCTTTTCCAGAACCGAGACCTCTGGAGGCTGCAATCCTTCACAGCAGAGAATCAGTGCCACGCAGGGCTTTTGTGGAAATATTGAGCAGAAAATTACTCTGCTACTATTAAGAAGCCACATACTGGAAAGTTTAAGATGTGTGAGAAACATTTTCAAGCTCTGTTTGTTTCCTTGATTTTCATCCTTTGGTGCAGGGACAGAAGCACCGGTGAAAGAGCCGTGGAGATGTGCTTCTCGCTGTCCTTGTGGGAAATGCCTGCGGTAACAGCCTCCAGCTGGGGAGCAGCCGGGGCAGCCAAGCTCTCTGGGGACTTTTCAGTGACGCTGAAGGCAATCTGTCCCTGCACCTATCATTTCCCTACCACCTATCTTTTTCCCTTTCCCCATCCCCACCAAACTACAGCGCAGTCTGGGAATGCCTAGAGTTCCCCTCTCAGCGCTGGCTCCCATCATCTTTCCAAAGGGGATGTTAATGGACTCCCTAGTGCAAATAAAATATGGCTGAGCAGCCAAGCTCTTCTTTTTCCAACCCTCTGACCTCTTCGATCAAGAGGCTTCTTTCAGTTTCTTCATGCTCCCTTTATTTCTTGCCCCTCTTCTAGCTTCATTTAGCTTAAAATTACAATGCAACCGTAATACAACATCATTTTCTCTGCAATTGTGGTGAAAGAAATCACACTTTTCAGTCTGAGTGGTAATCACAGACTTAATTTTTGCTAATACACGCTCTCCTGAAAGTGAGGTCTGCTTCCCCTACCCCACTGTGCAGAAAAGGCTTCTCCTTAGCATCTGTTCTGTCCTCCCCCTCAGGCTGTCTTGACCCCTTTATCTTCCATTTGTTGCCGGTGCACAGTGAGTCACAGGCAAAGGCAGAGACGCAGAAACATCCCCTCCTCCCGAGCTGACTGTAAGCAGATTTAATTCCCGGTTTCTGCTGCAGCCTCAGCCTGCCATTTCCAAGTATGAGATTTTTAATCACATGCAAGCGCGAGCAAACAACTCTCCACGGAAGTGGCAGCAGAGCGGGGAGGTGGCAGCATCCAGACGCTTGGCCAGCAGAGAGGTTGGACAGGGGGAGAGCAGCAGCAGAACCTGCATGCCAGGGAGGCTGCTTAGCCCCCGAGGATGTGATGTCCAAGCAAGAAGGCAAAAGACTGCAAGAACCTTAGGGGGATGCACTTTGCCAGCAGCTTTCTATCAAGGGGCTAATAGTGGAGCAACAGTTTTGGTAAAATAAAGGAATTAGCACTGTGGCTCATTCAGCAGCCACCCGTCACCCTGCCTTCGCACAGCAGGCTGCCCTCTCCGCTCACTACACGTCAGGGTGGCAAGACAATACGGTGCTCCCCAAGTGGGCTTGGGCGCACAGCCTCGCTCCCTGCTCGCCGCCCCACTCCCACCACCAAGAAGCAGCCTCTCCACGGAGGCTCCCCCTGCGCTGGCCGTTTGGGGTTGATGCCTGCACGCCACTTACAGAAGCCATGTTTGTGTTTTGCCAGGACATCCCCACGGCAGTTTGTCCCTGAGGAACATCATCGCAGACGGGGAGACCCGCATAGCCACCTCCTGTTCCCGATACCTAGAGAGGGCGCGTGCTGCTTCTGGGGCCCTCTGATCTCCGAGCAAACAATCCACCCACACCCTGATTTTCCTCAGCTCTTATCTGGCTGCGCGGCAGGCCGCACAGCACCCGCTTCCTGCATTAGTTCCCCTCATGCATTAAGCGGGGCAAAGCTCAGTTTTGCAGTCAGATAATTTACAGAGGGACTGTTATGAAAAATAATCTGTGTATTAACAGTAAGTCAGGCCAATCCTTCTAATGGCCCCGCAGACAGAAGGGACAGCATGCAAGTAACTGGTTTTATTGTGTTGCCGAATCATTCGCAGCTGGTTTTTGCAGGCCAAGTTTTTCCATGATTTACCATTCATGGGTTTTTGCAAATAAAGGTGGGAGATCATTTTTAAACGCCAGTAATAAGCTAGTCAATTGAAGAGTGTACTAGATACGCTGCTCCAGCAGTTTCAGCCTCAAGACTCAGGGCCTCAGACCGCTGCCTAGCTAAAGGCACCCCCAGTCTGAGCCCAGCAGGATGCTCGTTCGGCTGGAGAGAGACCTTTCTGCAATGTCATTATTTCCCTGCATCTGCTGGCCTAATGACTTCAGCATCTGCTGCCCTTTCTCTCCCAGCCTCCTTCAGGAGCCTGATATTTCCTTCCTCAGCCGCGGCATCTGTTTTCGGCGCAGCAGCAGGGGTGAGGTGAGAGGGACCCCTGCCCCAGGCACGGCTGGGAAGGGATGCACAACGTGCCTGCCTGAAACAGTGACACAGGGGAGGCAGGTCTGCAGCACAGGCAGGAGGGTGATGGAGGGGGAGGGAGGCGAGAGGAGAGGGAGACAAACGGAAAGGAGTCCCTGGGGGAGATCTGGTAAAATGCAGCATTTCAAGCATTGGTTATCTTTCAGTGAAGATCAGAAGAGAGAGCCACTGAGTACTGAAGACACAGAAAAACCTCTCTGCAGGACTAAGACTTGTGGCCAGAACAACATAAATATGGTGGCTAAATTCTTCATGGAGGCAGACATTTTACAGACCCCCCAACTTTTAACATCAATATTCTGTGCACCACAGATGGCTAGACAAGCATGAGGCCCTTATTCTTGGTGAAGTGCATTGTCCTCAGTGTGAGAACACATCTTTCCCTTTAATATACTGTAATAAAGAAGTCTTTTCTGACGGCTCTTGCTCAGACTGGGTTCAGCTCTCACCTGACCTGTGGAAAGGGATTTCTCCTGAAACCACAGCAAGTTTGTGCCAAGAAAAAACACATTTACTTCAAAGACCGCTGAACACTTTGCCACTATCTTCTGGAAGCACAGGTTGTCAGAGTTCCCCAGTATCCATCACTTAGAGGCTGGTCAAGTCTCTGGCTCACTGCTTGGTAAGGCCACAGCCAAGTGGGCTTATCTCCATCTGTGTCTCCCCCTGGAAAGCTGAGGTGCCCAAGCTGGCCCAGAGCAAGGCACACCAGCAACGCAGAGCCAGTTGTCGAGACCCAGTATAGCCACAGGAGCCAGTGCCGGCTCCTTTCAGCTCTGTCTTGTCGCTGAGCTCTGAGGGTAGGGGCAACACCAGCATTTTTCCAAAACCACCATAGGAGCCACGTGATCTTCCACAAGCCCTGAGAGCCGAGGTCTCGGATTTCCCCAGGGTAAGACATCACCATCTCTTGGAGCACTTATGACATGAGCATAAGATCACAAGCTTGGTCCCTCAGAGTAAACACCCGTTAAAGAGAGATGATTGCAGCACATGTAACCAGCCCCTGTGTAGCTCAAAACCACGAATGAATGGACTGCAGCTATCTCGTGCTGACCCCCGGGCAACCATGTAACCGTGCAAAGAGGTAAGCTGAGTTTGGTGGTTCAAATGTGTCCTGTGTTTAACCATATGCCTACATGAGATGCCATCAAATCTTTGCCCTGACATGAAACATTCTCGGGGTCCTCTGCCCTAGCACTCTCCATCCAGCAGCAGGGACTGCCCTCCAAGGAGTGCCCCAGCACTGTGTAAACTGCTCTTTCTCCAGACACCACACGTGCTCAGCCTGAGGTGTGACAGGAAGGCATCCTCCAGATCACGCAGAAGTTCACCTGCCTGAAGCAACAGCATAAACCAAAGCCCTCAGCTCAAAAGGAGCTCCAGAGCCAATAGCCAGATCATTTTCTCTCTGCAGATGCACACGTGGCATCCATGTGGAGAGGGCTCTGGTCCTTGTCTGGTACGCTGCCAAGTCCATTCATACAGGCTCTCTGCAAGCAACCCAGCAGGCAGGCACACAGAAGGCAGTTCCCAAACCACTCCCCAAGAGAAGTGTACACCAGGCCACAGAGTCCTCACTTTCCAAATACCCACCTGTGGGTGGCACAAATGTTGGTTTAGAGGAACCCCAAAGCGTACACCAGAGTCTCTCCAGATCTGCTCTGCAAGAAGGCCGCTGGCTGCATCTCCTGCACGTGTCGCACCTGCGTTCAGGCACGCACACAGCCAAGCACAGAAACCAGGCATCGAAGCTGACAGCGTGCACCCCACACGTAAGGGAATTAATATAGCACAGGCTGGTTGTCTGTAAGTAGGGGTGAGCAGTGAAGGGGGCAGAGCTGCTGGGAGGACTATGTGCCAGGGAAGTGAACCATGAGCTGACGGAGCTGGATACCCATGGATACACATACTGCTGAGCGCCTGGCACGTACATCACTCCTTTCGGTACAGGAGCCCCGATAGGGGAACAACGTGCAGAGTCATTTTCATTTCCTGGTGGAAGCAACAGGCTTGCAGGAAGCAGGTGCTTGTCTGAAAGCAGTGGCAAACATGACTAGGGCAGTCAGCACACCATGATCTCCCATCACCCACCAGCCGGGTGCCTGCCTACCCCCCAGCAGCCACGTTCAGGGCCCTTCGCAGCATGGTGACTCTCCCTGCTGCAGAGCCGCAGCAGTGTACCTGGGTGTGGAGAAGTGTTAGTTAGTAACTGGAAAAAAGCCTGACACTAACCTTTGAGATGAACTACCCACTCATCACAAAAAAACCAACCCTATACCTTTTATGCAAAACCCTCTCTGCTTCAGCCCACCCTGACACCTGGGAGAGCTCTGCCAAGGAAAGGCTCTGACCTCCCCGAGCGGGCACGATGCTACCGCAGCAGCAGCTGCCTCCCTTCCACACGTGGGCCCTTCTGCAAGCATCAGGTGTGCCTGGGGTGGAGGACCCCAGCCAGAAGCACTCAAGAGGTTCCTTCCTTGTCCTGGGATAAGCCACTTATAAGCACGTGGCCAGGATGCTTTGAACGATGACCTCTGCTGTCATCTTCAACGAGGCCTGGTGCTGCCTGAAACAGAGAAACAGCCTTCCTCCACTTCTCTTTCTCTGCAGAGGGAGACTACTCTTCAACAGTGGGTGCGAATCTTGGCTTACCAAGTTAATTCATGCTTGTGCTAACCCTGGGGCAGTGGGAGCAATAAGAGAATGGCAGAGAAAGGTGTAAAGCTCAGCCTTCAATGACATGAAGAACAGGCATTATTTTTAGAAATGTACCGTATCACAACAAAGCTGGAAAGAGCAAATGCAGCAGGAAAACAGAAGGATTCAGAGATGGTATGCAGTAATGAAACCACGGCCTGGGGCAGTAAAGGAAACAAGGGCAACTCCTGCAGGAGGGCCTGAGCTGAGTATCCAAAGTGCAGCAGCAGCACAACTGCTCATCTCTGACACCCCCACTTCACAGAGACAGAGCTTAAATCAGTCAAATCCCTAGTGAAATCAAAATTCCTTCCCAACTAAGACAAGCAGAAAAATATCACTGAGGTTTGAAGATATTTTCTTCCCTCAAGAGGAGAAGAATCAACTCACCCACACGAGCACAACAACAAAGGCATCACACCCATCCCCTAAGTACCTGCAAATAAAACAGCCATTCCCTCCTTCCTCAAGCACTGACTTTGTAGTCTCCTAATTCCCAGCTCCTTGCTTCTATGGCATTCATCACACTCTTACACAAAACTGCTTCAGCTGAAGGCTGGGGTACTTATCCACCCACCCAAGCCAGGGCTGGCTGTTCCCAGTCTCTCAGGCAGGAGTCCCCAAGACTCCCAGCAGCTCATCTCCTCCCAGGCACCGGCAGTTCCCAGGCCGCAGCTGTGAGAAGTGGGGGGCTGGGCCTCACTCACACAGCTCACCTGTGCCAGCAAAGGGAGCCAAGGCCAGGAGTAAGGGGCACAGCCAGCACCGCTCCACGAGAGGTACGGCTATGGCAGGGTTGAAGCCTGCAGGGCAAAGGGGAAAGGGAAGGGAGACAGTGGTACTGTCACCGGCCACGCTGCCAGGGCTAATTCAGGCCCCGAATCCCTGAGAGCCGGAGTCACCGCGTCACAGGTTTCACCTGGGAAGCAGCTGGATCAGCCGCCAGCATGCAGCAGGCGTGCTCGTGGTGTGGGCAAGTCTTGCTCAGCTACGGGAGAAAAAGAGGGTGGGGAGCAGTTTACCTCATGGCTAATTTCAACAACATTACCTTTTTTTTTTATATATATCTCACTTAAAAATGAATGATGTAATCTTAGTGTTATTCAGCATCTTGACAGGATCTATCCTACCAAATAATGCACTGGATTTGGAGTATGAGCTTCTAGCAATGCTTTTTCATTCTGTGGACTTGAACCGGTTTTGAAGGAGGAAGGAACTCAGATGCTTTTGTACTTGAAATCTGATAAGTTTGTCGGTTTTTCAGTGTCTGATACAGCATGAGCTGGAAGAGGGAAGGAATGGCTCTGAAAAGATTTGAAAGCAGTGCAGTGAGTCTTCAGGAAATGTAGTTTCCCTTAGACTCTTCTTATAAAACCTTTTGTTCGATGTCTCAACACAGTCTTTCACTATGAGGAAAATGTGATTTTACTGCAAATGGTGAGGCTTGAAGTGTTTTAGACTTAAGGGCAGAGTCACCCTCATTGTCAGTTTACAAGCAAACACTACTTTGATCTGTAACACCACGTTGACTCTGCCTCCCTCCCTGCATGCAGCCTGCCAGAGGATGCTCCTCGTACCGCTACAGCCTCCGCAGCCCTGACTCCCGAAGGCCCATCTGCTGACTGTAGGAAACTTTGGGTTGGTGGTGCCTAGGTGCTCCTCTGTCTTTTGTCCCCTTCCCCTTCCTTTGGGTTGACTCAATCCAATTACCTCCCAGTCCCTTTCTAACTTTCCCCCACACCATGCGGGGGGCCTGTCCTCATTTTGGCTGCAGTAAAGTTAATTTTCTTCCTAGTAGCAGGTGTAGTGCTGTGCTTTGGATTTAGGGTGGGAATAATGCTGATAACATGCTGATGTCTAGTTGTCACCAGGCAATGTTTACACCAATCCAAGGCCTTTGCTGCTCCTCACACCACCCCACCAGCGAGGAGGCTGGGGGTGTGCAGGGAGTTGGGAGGGGACACAGCCGGGACAGCTGACCCCAACTGACCAAAGGGATGTTCCACACCGTATGGCATCATGCTCAGTGTACAACTGATGGAAAGCTGGCTGGGGCGATGGGACTGCAGCTCAGGAACTAGCTGAGCATTGATCAGAGAGAGGTGAGCAATTGTGCTGTGCATCACTTGTTTCACATATTCTTTTATTATTCCTATTACTATTTTCTTCATTTTCTGTCCTATTAAACTGTCGTTATCTCATCCCACAAGTTTTACCATTTTTTTCCGATTCTCTCCCCCATCCCACTGAACGGGAGGGAGGGAGTGAACAGCTGAGTGATTGTTTTACCTGCCTGCCGGATTAAACCACAACAGGGCCTCACATGTGCAAAGTTTCTCAGAAAACAGGCTGAAGGAGAAGAAAACCCCCCAAAAAAACAAGTAGCATGGTGAAGAGGAGAAGAAAAAAGGTTAAAAAAAAAAAAAAAAGTGCATACAATTTTCTTTATAGATACAAGCTTTTTGTTAACAAAAGCATCCTGCCACTTCACATACAGGTTTTGATTTACATACCACTTCTGTAAGATATCCTTGTGTGTTTTTTTCGAAAGTGCCTAACTTTGCAGTAAGGGCAGCTGCAGAATAACTCTTAGTGTTCCTCTTCTTCCTCTCTGAACAGACAGGAGGAAATTGAACTGTGCTGAAGAGGGAATGACATTTTGGACGCGGTCTGCCATTCTTCCTATGCCACTGGAAGTTGTTACAGGGTCAGCAGTGCTTTGGTATTACGTTATTTATGCTTTACTGCATGCTGTTATTGCCTTTTGCTGGCACCAGCCAAAGGTTCTCCTTTGTGTGAAAGACAGCTTCTTCAAAGCAGGAGAGAAAGTGGAAGGGGTTTCAAGCGGATCCCACATGGACATTATCCTACCGCATCGTCCCATTTTAGGCTAATTCTTAAGCTGCTCCTTCCATTTAAGAGTGACTCAGCCAGGATCTCAGGTATTTGGTGCCATAGAATGGTTTGGAAGGGACCTCAAAGCCCATTTAGTTCCAACTCCCCTGCCATGGGCAGGGACACCCTCCACTAGACCAGGGTGCCCAAAGCCCCATCCAACCTGGCCTTGGACACTGCCAGGGATGGGACCTCCACAGCTTCTCTGGGCAACCTGTTCCAGGGCCTCAACACCCTCACAGGGAAGAATTTCTTCCTAATATCTAAATCTCCCCTCTTTCAGTTTAAACCCATTCCCCCTTGTCCTGTAACTCCCTGCCCTTGTAAACAGCCCCTCTCCAGCTTTCCTGTAGGCCCCTTTAGGTACTGGAAGGCTGCAATTAGGTCTCCCTGGAGCCTTCTCTTCTCCAGGCTGAACAAGCCCAACTCTCTCAGCCTGTCCTTGTAGGAGAGGTGCTCCAGCCCTCTGATCAACTTTGTGGCCCTCCTCTGGACTCGGTCCAGCAGCTCCATGTCTTTCTTGTACTGGGGACCCCAGAGCTGGACACAGTACTGCAGGTGGGGTCTCACAAGAGAAGAGCAGAGGGGCAGAATCCCCTCCCTTGACCTGCTGGCCATGCTGTTTTTGATGCAGCCCAGGACACGGTTGGCTTGCTGGGCTGCAAGCGCATGCTGCCAACTCATGTTGAGCTTTTCATCAATTGTCACCCCCAAGTCCTTCTCCTCAGGGCTGCTCTCGATCCATTCTCTGTCCAGCCTGTATTTGTTCTTGGGATTGTGCTGACCCATGCGTAGGACCTTATGCTTGGCCTTGCTGAACTTCATGTAGTTTGCATGGGCCCATGTCTCAAGCTTGTCAAGGTCCCTCTGGATGGTTTTCCTTCCCTCCAGCAAGTCGACTGCACCACACAGCTTGGTGTTATCAGCAAACTTGCTTGTTGTTCTCTGGAGGGCAATTTTTCTCCTGTCACGACCTGGAGAGCCTAGAGGACCAGAGCCAGCAGAACCACTGAGGCCAAACATGTGAAGTACAGTGGTTTGAAGACCCGGCCAGTGCTTTTTTGGACACCTGGAATCCTGGAGCAGGGCAGGACCACTCTCCTGGAAATCATCAGCATTGAGGCCGTAAGGTAGGTGTTCAGGAGAGGAATTTAGCCTCGGGCAAAACTTTTCCATGTTTTATTTTGGAGTATGGAAAAAGTAAATGCCTTCAAAGATGATTCTACAGACGGAGCTTGGATTAAGGAGCTTCACCTGCTGCACACGCGTATCGGTGCCAGCACAGAGGCTGGGGTCCAGAATGGGAGAGTGAGTGTCCAGGCAAACAGTTCTTACAGAACAGAGACCTGACATCAGTTTTTACATTGAAATGCTGGGGCGCTAATCACAGTACAGTGTGCATAAACCTGCGCCTTTGAAAATCTATTAACCCTAATCACAAATCTACATGTTCTTGATATACAGAACTGTGAATGGTTCCATACAGAATTAGATTCCTCTTAGTTTACACCAAATGAGATTTTGAAACCTTTTTAGTATTAGAGAGTAGAAGCTCCCAACAAATTTTGAATTAAATTTTGGTCCCACTGAGGACAAGGGAGAAATATAATTGAATCAGGGATTCATTTGTATAATCACAAATATTAGAGCTAAGTATCATCACAGCTGTAAGTGCAAGAACAATAATGAACATTTAAGGGATTCCTGGTAACTGCATAGGTTGTTGGAAGTCTGCCTACTGTTTCAAAGTACCCCTTTGTTGGGATCCGATGCTCCCCGCACTGTGGCTAGTACTAAAGACCTTTGAAAGTTTTGGTAGCCGTGCTGTAGTAAAGACCTGTACTTTCTTTACTGAATACTCCAAATCGTGGCTGCTCCCTTATGCCCCGCATAGCTTCCAGTTGGTTTTAGGCTGCTATATCCATTTTACTTCAGGGCTTCGGGCATTCTGAGCTTGGCTCAGCAAAGCACCAGAGTACACTCATAACTGAAAAAGGTATGTCACCCTTTTTATGAGGTTAGTTAATACTAGATTTAGCTGTGTTTTCTTGTATAATTATAGCAAATTTCAGCTGCAAACAATAATATTTTTCCCATGTCTAGCAATATAAATGAGATTAGATTATTACATTGGCACATTATTTATGAGTGCAGTACGCATGAGCACCCAGCAAATGCGTTCAGTAACAGTGTTCGCACACAAGCCTGTAAGTTAGTGCATACAAAAATGCACATGCACCATACACTAGAGATAGTGGGTGGCTTTACTGTCCACTGCCATGT
Source organism: Psophia crepitans (assembly GCA_013399095.1). Taxonomy (NCBI): domain Eukaryota; kingdom Metazoa; phylum Chordata; class Aves; order Gruiformes; family Psophiidae; genus Psophia; species Psophia crepitans. The sequence continues at coordinate 987,440 of VWZZ01002912.1, forward strand.
CTAAAGCATTTCTTTTGATTAAAACTTAGATTGAAGGCTATCAGCCACCCAAAACAATGTATCCTGGAGCTGCATTCCATTAAATCATTCTGATTGCTACTACTTCATAAATACACCCTTCCTTGAGATTCTTCGTTTTGTACTTACATTCATCATCTAACAGTTAACGTACTTTTGGGATAATCAATCAAAATACCCAAGCAACAATCTATCCCCCATATTTTCAAGTAATCAGAATACTTACGCTTAGTCTTCTGCATACACATTTAATTTGCTTTACTTTAGATGAGACTGAGTGGGGATTATATTTTCCTTATTTTCACCCATTTCTTTCCTGAAAGTATTTTGGCTCTGATACATCAAAGCACAGAAGGATTAGATAAATCGTAATGAAAACTGTGGTCCTATGGGATTTAAGCATATGCTTTAACACTTTGCTGAAATTAGGGATTTCAGCAAGGAGACATATAGATGTTTTGATATTTTTCTCAAACATTGCCAGTAAACAGATAGAGTTTCAGCTGAACAGTGTGTACGTACTGATAATCCAGTCCTAACCTGAACAATGACATTAAAAACCAGTGGCCAGTTTAACTGTGTCGTTGTTCTTCAATTTATAACTGTGTAACAGCTGAATTGTCGGCACGTTTTCTTTCACAGCTGCAATGGGCGTAAATGGGGTGCTCAGGGACACGGTTTAGTGGTGGGCTTGGCAGTGCTGGGTTAATGGTTGGCCTTGATACAAGACAAGACACAGGAATATCTGTATGCTAATTATCTTTAATAGCAAATTACTTTTAAAAATAAAACATAACCAAGAACACAAGTCTTAAAAAAAACCCTCAGAACTGTTGCATATAAGTTTAACAAAATAACATGTTTCTCATGTAAAACTGAGTTAAACCATCACACATAGCATATCCAGACAGAAAAACTATTAGCAAGCTCACCTGTATGCTTCTTGTTTAATTTCTACTTTAACATCAGAATTTTTTGTTATGAGCAAACTAATTTCTCTATATAAAAGAACCCGATATAAAATGCATGTTGCCAGCGTTCTAAGGCGAAGGATAAAAAGGTTATACCTCTATTTCCAAAAAGTGAGATATGCTATTCTGAAGAAATACATCATCTCTTTCTTACAAGAAAACAGAGGGGAAAACATTTTAAAGGCTGAGTAACATTCATAGGGATTTCATGTTCCCACAAAAGAAAATTATCATATTACCCTTCCCTAGACTTTAGTTTAAACTTTTAAATTACCCTTACTGATATTGGTCTCTTATGCATGGAAGACACTGAACATTTGGGGAAAATGATAGAATCACAGAATGGTTTGGGTTGGAAGGGACCTCAAAGATCATCTAGTTCCAACCCCCCTGCCATGGGCAGGGACACCCTCCACTAGACCAGGCTGCCCAAAGCCCCATCCAGCCTGGCCTTGAACACTGCCAGGGATCCAGGGGCATCCACAGCTTCTCTGGGCAACCTGTGCCAGTGCCTCACCACCCTCACAGGGAACAATTTCTTCCTAATATCTAATCTAAATATCTCCTCTTTTAGTTTAAACCCATTCCCCCTTGTCCTATCACTCCCTGCCCTTGTAAACAGCCTCTCTCCATCTTTCATGTAGGTCCCTTTAGGTACTGGAAGGCTGCTCTAAGGTCTCCCCGCAGCCTTCTCTTTTCCAGGCTGAACAATCCCAACTCCCTCAGCCTGTCCTCATAGGAGAGGTGCTCCAGCCCTCTGATCAACTTTGTGGCCCTCCTCTGGACTTGCTACAGCAGCTCTATGTCTTTCCTGTACCGGGGACCCCAGAGCTGGATGCAGTACTGCAGGTGGAGTCTCACAAGAGTGGAGCAGAGAAGCAGAATCCCCTCCCTCGACCTGCTGGCCATGCTGGTTTTGATGCAGCCCAGGACACGGTTGGCTTTCTGGGCTGCCAGCACTTACAAAAGGGAAGAAATGACAGAAACTGATGGCAGACGGAAGCTATCAACAGAAACCAAAGGGAGAAAAGTCTCACCATACAAATCCCTGAGTTTCTTCTAAATGTTGTTTCTAGGTACAACATTCTGAGGCAAATGTTCTCCAAATTAAGTATCTCCATCAGATAGTTTTGGGTGTCAATTTAACTTCAAACTTTTGAGGATGAAGAACATCTCAAGGGTTGTTCAAGTCTTAATCTGCAATGAGATGGCAACGAATCCTGTATTTGGTACACTGTTAACTTCTAGCAAAGAGCCCCTTCTTAGGAAAGTCAATACAAGATTACTGTTGTTTGTCTTGATTCAGCAACATATTTCAGCCTGTGCTTACTGCTGAGCATATGAGCTATTCAGCTCCAAGTGAGAAAAGACACAGCATTAGCCATTCTCCTTGGTCAGCTCTGCATAGCAAGTTCATTGGGCAAATTCCCCTAAGCACCTTGAGGAGACAGATCTGCCTTCTCTGGCTAATTAAGTATTCTTTGAGGGTTTTAAATACTACTGCATGTATTATTCCCACTCAGGGTTAAATATAAAGGAACCTAGAGGATTTCTGTGTGTTGTTTTTCCTCACTAGCACATACAGTTATTTTATTTGTTCTGATGGGGTGGAGAGGGGTAGGTGGGTTGTTTTTTACTTCTGCTTAACTTCAAATTTCTTCCTAAATCCCAGTGAAATCAAAGATATTTGAGCATAGGTTTAATTGCTGTATCAAATAAAAGAAGCGTACATACTTGTTAAGAGCTTGGCTAAATTAGGAGCTTATTTTGAACCAATCACAAACGTAATATGCCCTCAGATCTGTGTCAGCCAGTTCAACAAAGGACACACAAACCGTAAACAATTCAGAAATGCTGCAGGGCAAACTGTTCTAACCCTGTTCCTATGGTTTTTAATATTAGTTTTTTATATTTACATTGCCAATACTCAGAAGAATGCTGAAGGGTCTCTATGTATTTCTACTTTGTTGGAAAAAATATGTTTAATAGTAGAAAAAGTGAAGATGTTTGTATGAGTTTCAGTCATGACAAGCAGTTCTTCACATTCCTCAAACGGTACTTCAGTTTGTTCGTAAATGTAATTTTTGTCTTAATGGCATGAAATCAAGAAAAAATGACATTTGGTTTCTCATAGTAATAATTTACAAGCATTAACGATAAGGCAACCCACTATTTCTTTTGTATAATTAATGAAATTATGCTCAGGGCTGTATTTCTATGAGCAAATTATTCCCATTACTATCAGAGAAATTGTAAGAGAAACGGAATCAGTGTAATTAACAGAACTAATACTGTGGATCAATGCCTTATTTACTAATGCAAATTAAGCCACAGCCTATCAGGAGTCAGCTTGCTCAAGAAGATGATGATACACTTCCACCCATTAAGGCTATGTAAAAGACTGATAAATGCTGCAACTGTTGCTGACTTTTACAGAAAACTGGTGGGCTCATCCCAACGTGTCTCATATTAAAATGGCTCCACTGACATTGCTAAATAAGTGCTCTTTATGAATGTAAAAGCTAACTATTCTAATATATTGCAAATCCACTCTTTAGTAACATTAGGACTGACACCTCATTATAGTACACCATTTTTGTGGGCATAAATCCATTAAGTGAGAGACATATTCTAATTATATCTTAATATTATGCCTGGAAATCATACATATCATGTGGAATCTTAAAGAAAAAACTACATATGTCCTCATTAAAAGTCAAAAATCGTTTCTCTTTTTTCTGAACAAATCTTCAAAGAAGTTTTGACATCGAATTTGGGTGGGTTTTTTTCCCTTTTCTGAAACAGTGTTATTTCTGTAGTTATTCTATTACTGTTAATCATGTTATACCACTAATAGTTCATTTATTTCTAATACTACTATACAGTACTCTTATATTTCCCCCCGCAAATTCTATTGGAAGAATCTCACCTTGTAAAAATAATTTGATGTTGTTCTAGTAGCTACTAATGTTTGCTTTTTGTATCAGTCCATATGGCATTATCATCTCAAAACTCAATATGTGGGTACTCAACCATCTTCCCACTATAACTTACAATCACAGAAAAATAATGTTTTACATTTTAAGTATTATAATCTTTCATTTTCTGTTCATTACATTTTTTCTGTCTATGCAACTGCAGCGTAGTCATTGCTCTGGTCATTTTTTTCACTTTCCTGTGGGCTGGTAATTGTCACCCTTGGATTTGTGGATGTTTTCTCAAGATGGGAATCGACCTAGAGAAAAAGGACAGGTACTCTTAACTTCATCAGGTAACAAAGATTTCACTTCATTTCAATACAGTGTTAGCACTCCGTACTAAAATTTCCACAAGGTATTCTTAACATGAAAAATTGTTTTCCAAGAGCGATCACATTAACATTTTTATTTACCTTATACTTATATACCTTCCAAAGGAGAAAGTACTCAAACTAGGTTTCCCCCCCCCCCCACGCCCTCGTTTCACTACTCAT